>JAMYXO010005582.1:0-15193 GCA_033310375.1 Conus canariensis
AACTTGCTTTTATAGATGAAAAATTTGGCAACTAGTAATATGAAATCTAAAGGCTTGTCTGTTATTACATTTTCTGCACAACCAAACAAAATTAGTTGTTCGTTTAATATTAGTCTTAGAGAATGGGGACATTTATTCCATAAAACAGATTCGAAGTCATTCCAGGAATTTTGAATTACAATGCAATTCCAAAACAAGTGCTGAATTGTCTGCGTTTCTGAGTTACAGAAATTACATTGTGGGGAGTCTGTGAGTTTACACATGTGAAGAAACTTTTGTGTGGGGAGAATACGGTGTACAAGTCTGAACTGGAACCATCTCAGTTGAGTATCTGTAGTAATTTTTTTAGAGGTTTTAAAAAGATATCTTTCCACTTGAGTCCAGTATACAGACGTTCCCACTTAATAACTGTTGCTGGTGTAATTTTAGAACCAAGTAGGATCTATTTAACTACTTTGTTGTCTTTCTGGGTCAAGGTCCATACTTTATTTTCCTCATCAATAACATGTGCTATGTCTTCTCTGTAACTGAGAATTTCTTGATATTTTCTAACAGATCTGATGATTCCCTCATACACTAAAAAAATAGTTTTTGTAACGTTTGAGTATTTTACCTTAAAATCATTAAAGGACAGAAAATTTCCCTTTGCATCCCCCCCACCGGGGTCTGCCCTGGGGGACCTGGGTGGGGTGTCTTATTTTTAGTTCTCAGGGTCACCCTCTTGTGCCCCTTGAGGGTGGGACTTTGTTTTAAGTGGGCTTTCTTTTTCTCTGTTTTTTGTGTTTTTTCTGCCTACCCATGGTTCTTTCACCTGCATTTCTCTTTCAGCATTCTCCTTATTAATCTGCAGTTTTCTGTTTTGTCTATCTTCTGCCTTTACGGATCTTTACCCTATTCTTTTCCTTTTTTCACAAGTCTTCTGTAGCACTTTCTATTTTCTCTGTGGCCTCTTGGTCCACCGTGTTGACCGTGCGGTGCGGCCCGTGTCGGGGGAGAATGGTGTCCTGGTGGTTGAGAGGGACTCGGAGTAGGATCCGTGCCCCTCAACACGCCACTTTGGCCCGGACTTCCCCTAGACGGGGGGCAGCATGGGGCCCAATGCTGTCAACCGGTCGCCTTCACAGTGTGGGCATGGCATGGGTCAAACCGTGTGCCACGTTGCTTGTCCTGGAAGCCAGGTGAGTGGCCTCCTGTCCGTTCCCGGCAGTTGGTCATGAGCCTGGTGGATGGGGTGGAGCGCATGCCACGCGGTGTATACCTGCACTATAACCCTGGTGTTTCCCTTTGCTGGAGGACCGCTTAGGGGCATCGCCCTTGTGGGCACTCGATGGCGGGTGGGGAGTAGGGGAGGTGAAGTTTTTTCCTTTCATTATGACATCTAAACAATTACCCCCTAACAAAAAGAGAAGAAATGATGATGGACATGGCACGCTTATGGACGAGACTATGAATAGAGATTCAGATTCAGATAATGAGATAAGAGAAGTGGCAAAGAGAAAGGGTATCCAAAACACATGGCCAAGCTTCCTTTTAGTGGAAGCAAAAGATCCGAAAGAATCCATTGCTCGGATTTCTCCGTTCGCTGTTTGCAAGTGGTTCGAGGGAGTTTCGTCCACAGGATTTAAAATGATCAAAAGACTCCGATCTGGTAGTTACCTTGTTAACTGTGCTACGGAAGCGGCGTCTCGGTTGCTGCTGAAAAGGGATGGTTCTCAACTCATGCAGATCACAGTTAAGGTTTCCATTCACCCCTTTCTCAACTACTCGAAAGGGGTAATCAGATGTGTTGACTTGGCTGGAGTTGCTGAATCAGAAATTCGGACTGAGATGGAAAGTCAGGGTGTTCTGCAGGTCCATAGAGTTAAAATCTCTAAAGGAAGTGACTTAATTGAAACCAACACACTATTCTTGACTTTTGCTATGCCATCTCCCCCAGAGTTTGTCAAAGTGGGTTATGTCCGAGTGAAAGTTACGCCTTTTGTACCATCTCCTTTGCGGTGTTTCAAGTGCCAACGCTTTGGGCATTCCAGCCGAGCTTGTCGGGGTCAGGAGATCTGTCGTGACTGTGGACAGAAGAAGCATGATGAATCTTGTATAAATGCTGTATACTGTGTCAATTGTAAGGGTGATCATCCAGCAAATTCAAAAAGTTGTCCAGTGTGGAAAAAGGAATGCGAGATTCAGAAAGTAAAGATTGAGAGGAAATGTTCCTTTCTTGAGGCTAGAAGGCTAGTGGAGGTCAGGACTCCTTCGGCTGCGACTTATGCACAGAAGGTGGTTAACGATTCTGCGAACCGGTCATCGGGTGATGATCTGGGAGCAGCTCCATTCACTGCTCTGGAGAAGAAATTGACAGAATTGTTGTCATCGGTTTTGGATCGGCTTACTATACTTGAACAATCAGTTGAGGTTTTGTCTCAGAAATGCAATAGTGTTCCGTCCAGCAGTGTACAACAGGCTTCAGTCCCTGCTGGTGAGGGAAGAAGTGTTTCAGTTGCACAAAGTGCTGTGGATCAGAGGTCAGGGGTGAAGGATCGGAGGAAAGAGATGTCCCCTCGCTCACAGGCCAATAACAGCAGTACGAGACAGGCACGCAGTGAGGAGCGTCCTTTTCGGACTCCAGACCCTCCTAGGGGAAAATCTCGAAGTCAGGTATTTGGTGCAGCAGGTTTCAGTCCAGTAAGAGCAAATTCCAAGCATGGCAACAAACAACTTAGAAATTTATCAGGAGCATCGGCTTCTGACCTTGTCTTGAAGAACCGTTTTAGTTCTTTGGTGGACAGTGAAGTTTCTGGAGAAGAGGGCTGATAGATATTCTTTTAACAACCTAACATGGACATACTCCAGTGGAACATAAGGGGAGTTAAAGCAAATTGTCGGGACCTTGAGCTATTATTGACAGAGTATAGATCTTCGGTAATTGCTCTTCAGGAAACCCTTTTAACTGCAAGTAAGAAGCATGAGATTCCTGGTTTCTCCTGCTTACTCAAGCCAGCTTCTGCAGACTTTTCAAGGAGAGGCGTTTCTCTTTATATTCATAATTCGGTACTACATACAGAAATTCCACTTCAGACGGATCTGGAGGCAGTGGCAGCTCGTATCTCGTTAAACAAGGTCGTTACGATATGTTGTTTGTATCTGTCTCCATCTTCTGTGATTTCGAAGAGTCAGTTGGATGGTTTAATTTCTCAGCTCCCTCGCCCATTTCTTTTATTGGGTGACTTGAATGGCCATTCTCCACAGTGGGGAAGTAACTGCACCAATTCTCAAGGGAAAGTTCTTGAAGATTATATATCGGATCATGATCTCTGTCTTCTGAATTCAGGCTCACCGACCTTTTGTTCTCCTTCTGGTTCTTTGACTCACTTGGATTTGTCCATTTCCGACCCTTCCTTATTTTTGGACTTAGAGTGGCAGGTTCATTCGGACCTAAGCGGGAGTGATCACTTTCCGATTTTTATTTATTTTACAAAGCAAATGCAGGAGTCCCCTCGGGAAACATGGAAGTTTCGCTCTGCAGATTGGAGTCTTTATCAGCAACAGATTTTAAGTAGACTGCCTATGAATCTGTTGCGGAGTTATGATGATCCTGTTTTGCAGTTCACTAAAGTGATTGTAGAGAGTGCTAAGGAAGCTATTCCCAAGTCCCGTGATAAACCAAATGATGTTAAGACCCCTTGGTATGATAAAGAGTGCAAAACTTTGAAGGGTAAGAGAAAAGGTGCTCAAAGACTTTTTGCTAGGTTTCCTATGGTGGGGAACAAAGTTAAACATCAGGCGTGTAGGGCTAAGTGTCGGTATACTTTTAAAACTAAGAAGAAAGAATCTTGGAAAAATTTTTGTTCAAATCTGTCCTTTAAGGTCAATTCAAGGAAAGTCTGGAAACTAATCCGTAAGATTAAGGGAAAGTCGGTTACATCAGTTATAAAATGTTTGCAAGTAAATGGATCGATTATTACTAATAAAAAGGAGGTTGCTAACTTGTTAGCTGTTACTATCCATCAAAATTCGTCAGCTGATCATTATTGCAAGGAATTCCAGCGTATCAAAAGATCAGCAGAGTCAAAATCTTGTTCCTTCGTGCCAGATAGTTCTGAGGATTACAACTGCGTTTTCAGCATGGATGAGTTAAAGGACGCCATTTTGAAAGCCAACAACTCAGCTCCTGGACCAGATGACATTCATTATCAATTTATTCAACATTTGCCAGCTGAGGGTTTAAAGGTGTTGTTGTCTCTGTTTAATCATGTTTGGTGTTCAGGGTATTTTCCACCTTCTTGGAGAGAGGCGGTTGTTATCCCTATTCCTAAACCAGGGAAAGATCATTCGGACCCTAACAACTATCGTCCTATAGCTCTCACTAGTTGCTTATGTAAAACTATGGAGAGAATGGTATATTCTCGATTGTTATGGCAGTTAGAATGTCTGGGGGCCTTAGATGTTTCCCAGTGTGGATTTCGGAACAACCGCAGTACTACTGATCACCTGGTTCGATATGAGTCTTTTATCAGGAATGCTTTGATTAATGGAGAACATGTAGTTTCTATTCTTTTTGATTTAGAAAAAGCTTATGACACAACATGGAGGCATGGAATTCTCCAGGATTTGAAGGCACTTGATTTCAAAGGTAATTTACCAATGTTTATTGCTAATTTTTTGTCTAACAGGCATTTCAGTGTTAGGCTTCATTCGACCTTTTCGGATCCTTTTGAGCAGGAGATGGGTGTCCCTCAGGGTAGCATCCTTTCTCCACTTCTGTTCAATCTCAAGATTAATAACATTGTCCAGTCAGTAAATTCTGGAATTGATAAGTCATTATTTGTTGATGACTTCTCCATCTCTGCCAAGGGGAAAACTTTGGCTGCAGCTGAGCGTCAACTTCAGTTGTGTGTTAATCGTGTTCAGCAGTGGGTTACTGAAAATGGATTTAAGTTTTCAGCTACTAAGACAGAGTGTGTTCATTTCCATAGGAAAAGATCTCAGGTCTTAGAACCAGCTATCAGTCTCAATGGTCAAGTAATTAAAGTTTCCAAACAAGTGAAATTTTTGGGGGTTATTTTTGATAATAAGCTTTCTTTTTTGCCTCACATTAAGTACATTAAACAATCTTGCCAGTCAGGTTTGAATGTTTTGAAGGTTATTAGTCACACTGATTGGGGTGCAGACAAGCGAACTTTGTTGCGATTGTATCGGGCTTTGGTGAGACCAAAGCTAGATTATGGGTGTGTGGTATATGGTTCTGCAAGAAAATCTTACCTCAAAGCTCTTGATCCAATTCATCATCAAGGACTGCGGATTGCTCTGGGAGCATTTCGCACATCTCCAAAAGAGAGTTTGTATGCTGAATCTGGTGAACCCCCTCTGGAGCTAAGGAGGTTGTGTCTTTCCATGAATTACTATCTGAAACTGAGGGCTAATCCAGAAAACCCTGCCTATGATATTGTCATGAACCCGCCTTTTAGAGCCAAATATGATCTAAAGCCAAATGAGATTCCTCCACTGGGTATTCGTATTTTGCCCCACTTCGGGGCAGCTGGCATTGACCTTGATGCTGTTGATGACGGTCCATTACAGACTGATGTACCTCCCTGGAAAGTCGCCAATCCAGAGATTAATTTATATTTAACTCAATTTCGAAAGGAGGTCACCTCGAGTGCTGCATATAAACAACTTTATCTTGGGCAATGTGAACTTTATCAAGATTTTATCAAGATTTTTACAGATGGTTCTAAAAAAGGTGAGAGGGCTGCAGCTGCCATTGTGTGTGATAACAATTTTCAGGAGCCTACTTTGTTAAGATTGCGGGATTGGTCGTCTGTTTATACTGCTGAACTAAAGGCTTTAAATCTGGCCCTCAGTGCGGTGTCCAGGTCAGATCAGAATGATTTCCTTATTTTATCGGATTCATTGTCGGCATTGTCGGCTCTATCGACAAGAGAAGTTTCACATCCAGTTTTGGCTGATATTCATGATCTTCATACTCGGCTTGTCTCTTCGGGAAAGCATATAGTTTTCTTGTGGGTCCCCAGCCACATGGGAATCTATGGTAACTCAGTGGTGGACAAAGCAGCCAAACAAGCTCTCGGTGCAAGTCTTTCCAGGAGGCCTATGCAGTTTGTTCCTCACTCTGATCTACGTCATAAATCTAGTTTGTATTGTCGTGAACTGTGGCAGAGTGAATGGTGTAATCAAATTCATAATAAATTGTTTAAAATTTGCCCAGATTTAACTATTCCTTTCCCATCGGTGGTATGTAACCGTAAAGAGGAATCGGTTTTGTCACGGTTACATATTGGGCACAGCTATATAACGCACAGTTGGATACTCAGAGGGGAAGACCCCCCATTGTGTGTTGCGTGTGACAGCTTGTTCAGTGTTAATCATTTTTTGACAGAATGTGCTGATTTGATGTGTATCAGAGAGAAGTTCTTTTCCACCAGTGATTTATCAGTTCTTTTTCGTGAGATTTCAGTAGATCTTATTTTTTCTTTTTTGAAAGAGGTAAACTTATTTTATAAAATATAGTGTTTTAATTATGTATACAGGTGTCGTCGGAGTTGAACAGATAATTGTGCTTTTGTCCTCATAAATTTTAAGCTATGTGTTAATACTAGTGTGGGTATTTGTATTTAGAGAACTTAGATATGATAGCTGAGGTCCTGATTTGGCTCCTAGTAGTCCGCTGGACCCTATAAACACCAACTAACTAACTAACTAACCCTTTGCATCCATTACATGGTTAATTTTTGTTACGCCTGCTTCTATCCATTCTTTCATGTAGATCACCTTATTGTCCCTTGTTATGTTTACATTGTAATGAATATATTCTGACAGACATTCTTTTATATTTAAAGGTTTACACTTTGAGCAGAACTTTTTATAGTGTCTAACAACATCAAACCAGAATGGATTATCGAGTCGTTGGAGTAACACGTTAGCGTACTCACCTCCGAGCGTTTTCATTTGTTTCATGGCTGGATACAAGGTATATATGAAACTTACTAAATTCTGATTCTGGAATATTTAACCGTCTTAACCAGCTAATCTTCAGAGTATCAAGTAAATTATCGATTTCTTTGTCTTATTGTGTTTCCCATTCCATAAGAACTGGAACATTTCAGTTTCTATTTCCTTCAAAAGTTGGCTTGGGGGGTCCGGAAGATTAAAAAACAGATAGGTAAACTGAGAAAGAATGAACATTTTTAATATTGCGATTTTCCCAAAAGGAGTGAGATTTCTTCTTTTCCATTGTTTTAAGATTTTCTGCACGGCTGAAAGCTTTTGACTGTAATTTAATCAACAATTTGGTCTCTTCTTCTTCTTCAGGGTATACGGCCACAATCATGCAATTGATTTTTACGCCGTGTTGTGGGGGTTGCGATTAAAGAAAAACAAATGATAGAAAGCGATAGACCTAAAAGTGAGGATAAAAACCTGGCCCTGCTCTAAGTGGGTTCTCCGGCAGTAAAACAAATGATAGAAAGCGACAGACCTCAAAGTGAGGATAAAAACCTAGTCCTGCTCTAAGTGGGTTCTCCGGCAGGCTACTGTTACTTCACTTTTCGCCCTTCCGAGCTAGCCGGTCCCTTGCTGATCTAAGACAGCAGGGCCCCAAAAATAAAGAACAAAACAAAAAGCTATTGGAGTAAGAGTGGGGAGGGGGAGGGGGGGGAAGGGACCTATTATCTAACTAACTACTGACCGGGGGGCACCCTAGACTTAAAGGTGTCCAAGGTGTCCGCGGCCACAGCTGTTTCAGGCAGGTTGTTCCAGTCACGTATCGTTCTGGGGAAGAAGGAAGCTTGTCGATATTGGGTTTTACACAGAATCTGGTTGAGCTGGCGGGAGTGCTTCCTTCTTTGTCTGGGAGGGGCTGGCACGATGCAGCTTTTGTCGACGATCGCCTCTCCGTTCATTATTTTCCGTAGCATGACAAGCCTAGCTACCTTGCGTCTGTGCTGCAGAGTCGGCCATTGCAGTTTGTCGATCATTGCGGTGACACTAGGTGTGTTGTGGTACCGGTTGACCACAAACCGTGCTGCTCGTCTCGACAGCTTCAGTCTTATTGATGTTGCCTTGGGTATGCGGGTCCCATACAGTGCACGCGTACTCCAAGATCGGTCTGACAAAAGTCTTATAGGCTGTTTCTTTGGGGCGCACTGCTGGGATCTTCAGGTTTCTTCTAAGGAAGCCGAGGGTTTTGTTGGCTTTAGCACAGATGGCGTTGATGTGCAGTTCCCAGCTTAGGTCACTTGTGATGGTAACGCCTAGATGCTTGGAGGTAGAGACAGTTTCTAGAATATGGTTGTGGAGGGTGTAGTCGGATTTTGCAGGAGAAGATGATTTTGTAACTGGGAGAGTAGTACATTTTCCAGGATGGAATGCCATGTCCCAGCTGTGCTCCCATGCTTCTAACTTCTTGAGGTCTTCCTGAAGTAAGTTTTGGTCGGTTTTTGAGGCCTTCAAACGGTAGACAGCTGTGTCATCAGCAAACAGGCGTGTCAGTGAGGAGAGTTCTTCTGGCAAGTCATTAATGTACGCCAAGAAAAACGCCGACCCTAAAACAGAGCCTTGTGGGACCCCAGACTGCACACTGACCCGGCTGGAAGCTGCGTCATCCACTACCACCGATTGTTCCCGGTCTTTCAAGAATGCTCCTATCCATTTGTTGATCTTTCCCAGGACACCATAATGTTTCAGTTTGTGGATAAGGAGGCTGTGGTTCACTCTATCGAAGGCTTTGGCAAAGTCCATAATGATGACATCTGCCTGTTTCCTTTTTCTAGAGTTCCAAACAGTTCTTCTGTAAAATTAAGTAGTTGTGTTTCACAGGACCGAAACTTCGAAAGCCGTGTTGTTCTGGACATAAGATTTCGTTGGATTCTAAGTGAGACATGAGGGCGCTGATGATGACGTGTTCCAGGACTTTGCAGGGGATAGAGGTCAGAGAGACTGGGCGGTAGTTAGATAGGTCATAGTGTTCTCCCTTCTTGAATATTGGTGCAACGTTTGCATATCTCCAATCAGAAGGGACATAACCAGTGTCAAGAGAGGACTGATAGATCATAGTAAGGATTGGGGATATTTCAGGGACAAGGTCTTTCAGGCTGCGAGGACTGATGTTGTCAGGGCCACAGGCTTTATAAGGGTTGAGTTTGGAAAGGAGTTTCTGAATGCCTTGTTCAGTAATCAAGACATCAGAGAGGGTTGAGCTGGGAGAAATGTCAGACATCTTGCACTTAGCGCGAAACTCTTCATCTGTGTACTCGCGTCCCTCACTGAACACTGACTGGAACTGCTTGTTGAGAGCCTCCGCCTTTGCGGTGGGATCCGTCACAAGCTTTCCATCGACTTTCAGGGTGCGACGCCAGAGTTGGAGCTGCGCTGGTGCTTGACAAAGGTGTAGAATTGCTTGTTCAGGGGTGAACCTTCTGCCGACTCAGGGTCACCTGCGACTGACCATGGACATATTCCCAGTACGAGCGTCTTATCATGCGCTGCTTCTGTCTTCTGAGTTGTTTATGTTCCTCTTCTAGTTGAGGAATACCTTGTTTTTTCTTTCTCTTGTAGACTCTGACATGGCGCTTGGCAATCTTACGGATGTCAGCTGTGATCCACGGTTTACAGACCCTGGTACGCGCTGTTTTGTGGGGGACATTGGTCTGGACTGTTGCGATGAGGGTGTCCTTGAACTTGGTCCAAAGATCCTCTGTGGTGAGGTTGTTTTCATCGCTCACCAGCGCCGAGTGCAGGTCCTTCATGTCCTTCCTCATCGCCTCCCAGTTGGCCTTATCGTAGAGGGGGATCTGCCTTGGAGACTGCTTGATAGGTGGTGGGCCTAAGGAGAATTCACAATAGGGGATGTCATGATCCGACAAGCCAGGAATGACTTCAACCCTAGGATGAGATGCGGGCAGTTGGTAATAAGAAGATTTAGCGTGCTATGGATTCCTTTCTTTTTGTCTATTCTTGTGGTTTCTAGCACTAGTTGTTGCATACCATGGTCATGCAGTAGGTCTCTGAATTTTCTGTGGAGTTCAACACAATTAGTACCAGGTTTGAGTGTCAAAGTGTTCCAGTCCCAACCAGGAAAGTTGAAATCCCCTCCCATAAGGATGTATGCATTCGGGATCCTAGCCGCCCTGTCTAGTGACTCGCCCAGTTTCGCAAGGCTGGGTACATCTGCGGTCTTGGGGCGGTAAAACGCGCACAGGTAGAGAGTTTTCCTGCCAAGCAGCTTAACACCAACCCATACGATCTCGCAGTCTGTAGACAGTTCTGGGACGATAAAACTCTCCAGGTTGGATCTGACAGCCACCAGGACACTGCCTCCATGTCTGTATTAGTAGAAAATTTTATGCCAAGAACCTTAAAGATACCAGGATTCCATTGGAAGTTCCTGTCCCTGAAGTATCGAATTTGACTATTTTTTCTACTTCCAATCCACACTAGTTGGGTTTTATCACTATTCATTTTCAAGCCTGACATCTGTGCATATTCATCAAGGATATCTACAGTTGCCTTCAGAGACTGTTCAGAACAATCAAGTAGCAGAGAAGTATCGTCTGCAAACTGTGACAGGAGAAATTCTGTGTGTTTTATGCTAATGCCTTAACATCTTTACTTTTTCGAATCATCAGTGATAAAATCTCTGCGCATATTAAATATAAGTAGGGAGAAAGCGAGTCCCCCTGTCTGCATCCTCTTTCAAGTTTAAAGGGGTAGAATACTGACCATTTACCAGAACGCATGCTGTGGTATTCATATACAATGTTCGAAACCACTGAACAATACTAGGTCCAAAATTAAAGAAATTCAAACATTTTTCAGTAAAGACCCAAGAGACACTGTCAAATGCTTTCTCAAAATCAATCAGCATTAAGAGACCAGGAATGCGTGTTTTTTTTTCAGCGTAAAGCATAATATCGTATGGCAATCTTATATTTTCTCCAATGTAACGACCTTTGATAAAGCCCTTCTGACAGACATTTATAATGCTTGGCAAGACTGTTTGTAATCTTGCAGATATGCAAGCGGAAGCTATTTTATAGGAGACATTTAACAGGGATACTGGGCGCCATTTTTTTTAATAAATTGTTTGGGTTTTTCCTCTTTGGGTAAACACACAATAATTCCTTGTTTTTGTGAGACTGAAAGTTGTCCACAGTCGTAGCCTGAATTAACTGATCTGACAAGAAAGTGACCAATGTCTACAAAAACGAACTTAAAGAATTCAACAGTGAATCCGTCTGACCTAGGACTTTTGTCATTTTGCACTTTTTTCAGTGCTTTTGCAGCCTCACTGTATGTGAGGGGTCCTTTAATGCTCTCTCTCGCATCACAAGTTATTGCTGGGGCATCTGGCAAAAGATGGTTAAGGTTAATGTCATTAACCTCTCTGTAACTGTACAAATTGTGGTAAAAGGTCTGGACCTCTGACAAGATTGTATCTTGGTCTGATATTATTTCACCATTGCCTTTGTCGAGGTAACTCATCGATTGTTTACAAAATTTCTTTTTTTCCAAGTTGCTAAAATATTTGCTGTTTTTTTTCACCATCTTTTAACCATGTAATTTTTGCTCGTATAGCTATCCCTTCCATCTTTTTGTTTCTTAGCGTCTGCAGTTCATTTCTTAGTTCTTCTAGTACTTGTATGTTATCTTCACTTACATTGCCCTCCAAGGCTTGTATTTCTTTTGTGAGATTACCTTCCCTTTCTTTCTCAGTTTTCCTTTTGTGTGAAGAATAGGCAATAGTTTTGCCCCGTATTTCCATCAAAAGCACTTCGAAAAAACAATTGTTCGTTAATCTGAAATTGTAATTCATTATTTGGAACATTACTAAGTTCTTCAGTATTATAAACTGGTAATGCATATTGTTTTTTTTTTACCTCCAAAATTTTCTGTTTTATTTATGCTATGTATTTATCATCTTTGAGAAGTGTATTGTTAAATTTCCAGAATGGTCTATCCCTTTTGAACTGATCTTTTCTCAACACCAGTGAAACTAAAGAATGGTCAGATCGGTAGCCAATATCTACAGTTGCATCTCTTATCTCTGATATGAGTGTCTGGGAAGTTAGGAAATAATCAAGCCGGCCTTGTTTTATTGAGTTAAATTTACGCCATGTGTATGCCCTTTTCATTGAATAAAGATTCCTAAACACATCAATTAAATCATACGTGGCTATCATGTCAAGAATTTTCTTCCGTGTTTTAGGTCTGTTGGTAACGCTTGAATAATTGCGCACATCAGTCTTGAGATCAAGGGCACAATTCCAGTCTCCAGCTGCAATAATGAAATCATAATCTATTTCCTCAATTTTTTGTACTATTCTCTCAAAGAACTGTGGGTTATCCCCACTGCTTGGGCCATATACACTTGACCAGTGTGATACGTTTATTTAAGAACTCTATATCCATTACAATGAAGCAACCCCCCGGATCCCTGAATACTGTATACAATTCATATTCAAAATTGTTATTAAATAGAATATCAACTCCATTTTTATTTGTTTCAGTACCTGCTAACCACAAGTTATAACCCCAATTAGCTCTTATATAGTTTTCATTGGCTTCCTTTAAATGTGTTTCCTGTAAAAAGTATATCTAGCCTTACGTTTGCGAAGATAATCAAACACATCTCTTCTCTTGTTAATGTCATTTAAGCCATTGCAATTAAAAGTGCAAATTTTTGAAATAATCGTTTTTGTTCATTACTCTATGAGCTGTTTTATGCCAGGGCACGTTTAACTCTCCAGGGAGGCCTGTACCAGGTTGGAGCCAGATTAACTCCCTAGGAGACGGGCGGGGGGGGGGGGGGGATTGTTCTAGGCCAGGTCTAGTTTAAATCTCTAGGGGGCTGTTTTGGGCCAGTGCCAGATCAACTCCCCAGGAGGGGGAGGGGGCTGTTCTGGGCCTTGTCTAGCTTAACTCTCCGGGGAGGGAGGGGGGAGGGCTGTTCCATGACGGTGCCAGATTAACTCCCCTGGAGGGGCTATTCTGGGACAGGTGCAGTGTAACTCTCCAGAGGGCCTGTTCTGGGCTGGTGCCAGATTAACTCCCCAGGAGAGGGGGCGGAGGGAGGGGGGGCTGTTTTGTGCCAGGGCCAGTTTAACTCTCCGGGGGGGGGGGGGGGGTCTGTAACAGGCCGGAGCCAGATTAACTTCTCAGTAGAGGGGGGGGGGGGGGGGGCGGCTGCTCTAGGCCAGGTCCAGTTTAACTCTCTAGGGGGGCTGTTTTGGGCCAGTGCCAGATTAACTCCCCATGAGGGGGAGGGGGCTGGTCTGGGACTTGTTCAGTTTAACTCTCCAGGGGGACTGTTCCATGACGGTGCCAGATTAACTCCCCTGGAGGGGGGCTGTTCTGTGCTGATGCCAGATTAACTCCCCAGGAGAGGGGGGGGGGGGGACTGTTTGTGCCAGGGCTAGTTTAACTCTCCAGGTAGGCCTGTACCAGGCTGGAGCCAGATTAACTCCGCAGGAGAGGGGGGGGGTGCTGTTCTAGGCCAGGTCCAGTTTAACTCTCTAGGGGGGCTGTTTTGGGCCGGTGCCAGATATAACTCCCCAGGAGGTGGAGGGGGCTGTTCTGGGACTTGTCTAGTTTAACTCTCCTGGGGGCTGTTCCATAACGGTGCCAGTTTAACTCCCCTGGAAGGAGACTGTTCTAGGACAGGTGTGGTTTAACTCTCCATAGGGGCTGTTCTGGGCTGGTGCCAGATTAACTCCCCCTAGAGGGGGGGGGGGGAGGCTGTTTTGTGCCAGGGCCAGTTTAACTCTCCAGGAGGGGGAGGGGGCTGTTGTGGGTCAGTTTGGTTCAACTCTCCAGTTGGTGGCTGTTCCAGTCCGGTGCCAGATTAATTCCCCAGATGTCTTAGGGGGCTGTTCTGGGCCAGGTCCAGTTTAACTCCTCAAGGGGAGGGGCTGTTTTGGGCCAATGCCAAATTAACTCGCTGGGGGGCTGTTCTAATCCTGTTGGGGGCTGATTTGGCGCAAACCCAGATTAACTCCCGGGAGTTAATCTGGGACAGTGCGAGACTGACTCCCGGGAGTTAAACTGGGAAGGGGGGCAGTTTCACCACGTTACACCGGTTCGGATTTTTCTCACCTTCATTTAGTACAGAAAATGTATGATGAAAGGGTTTCCCAGAACAGATGCTTGACTGTATGTTTCACATGTGGCTCATGTGATTTGTAATTTCAGGAATGTGTTGTAGAATGTTGTAGTCCTTGATGGAGTCATAAAGGCGAATATTGAGAAATGGTTCATATTTTTCCAACCAACAATGCGGAATTACTACCACTTTTCCTTGACTCACAGGAGAGAGAGAGGGGGAGAGAGAAGAGAGAGAGAGAGAGAGAGAGAGAGAGAGAGAGAGAGGAGAGAGAGAGAGGGGTTCATAACTCAGAAAATTTTTATTTGATCAATGATTCAGATTTTGGGCAGAGCAAATTCTTCCAGCCTGTCCTTGCCAAGGTAAGTTGTGCAATGTGATATGAAAACAAGAAAGAAAAATACAGGCACACAGGATTAGGAGAGAGAGAGAGAGAGAGAGGAAAAGGGGCCGGAGAGAGAGAGGAGGAGGGGGGGGGTACTCTTAAAAAGCATGGGAAAAAAGGAGAGGAGGAGAGGGTCTGAGTCGAGGAAAGGTGTGCTGCTGCTGAACAACACCCTCTACAAAATATCACCCGGTCACACTTTGGGCCGACATTGCAGTACAAAATGTCATGCCCGGTACAAAATATACCCTCGTGACATTTTGAAACGGCAGGTCATATTTCTGACCAGTAAGAAACAAACTGTCGCCATATGTGAATGTAATACACATTTAGATGAATGTGCATGAAGTACATCTTGTAGAAATTAGTGTTGTTTTGTTTGTTGTGTGTACGCCACTGTGCATGTACACTATGAGGCAGTGAATGATGGTATGTAGGCATTATATACTGCCACTGTGCATGTACACTATGAGGCAGTGAATGTGGTATGTAGGTCATTATATACTGCCACTTCATGTACACTATGAGGGAGTGAATGTGGTATGTAGGTCATTATATACTGCCACTGTGCATGTACACTATGAGGCAGTGAATGATGGTATGTAGGTCATTATATACTGCCACTGTGCATGTACACTATGAGGCAGGAATGATGGTATAAAGGGCATTATATACTGCCACCCGTCCTTTTAAAA
>JAMYXO010005583.1:0-15192 GCA_033310375.1 Conus canariensis
ATGTCAGACCACATGTATCACGTTATATGTCAGGCCACATGTATCACGTTATATGTCAGACCATGTCTGTCACGTTATATGTCAGACCACATGTATCACGTTATATGTCAGACCATGTTTGTCACGTTATATATCAGACCACATGTATCACGTTATATGTCAGACCATGTCTGTCACGTAAGATGTCAGACCATGTCTGTCACGTTATGTCAGGCCACATGTATCACGTTATATGTCAGACCATGTCTGTCACGTTATATGTCAGACCACATGTATCACGTTATATGTCAGACCATGTCTGTCACGTTATATGTCAGACCACATGTATCACGTTATATGTCAGACCATGTCTGTCACGTAATATGTCAGACCACATGTATCACGTTATATGTCAGACCATGTCCGTCACGTAAGATGTCAGACCATGTGTGTCACGTAATATGTAAGACCATGTGTGTCACGTAATATGTCAGACCACGTCTGTCACGTAATATGTCAGACCACGTCTGTCACGTAATATGTCAGACCAGGTGTGTCACGTAATATATGTCTACATGTGTCACGTAATATGCCAGACCACATGTGTTACGTATTATGTCAGACCATGTGTCATGTAATATGTCAGACCATGTGTGTCACGTACTATGTCAGACCATATGTCACGTACTATGTCAGACCATGCGTGTCACGTACTATGTCAGACCATGCGTGTCACGTACTATGTCAGACCATGTGTGTCACGTACTATGTCAGACCATGTGTGTCACGTACTATGTCAGACCACATGTGTGTCACGTACTATGTCAGACCACATGTGTGTCACGTAATATGTCAGACCATGTGTGTCACGTACTATGTCAGACCATGTGTCACGTACTATGTCAGACCATGTGTGTCACGTAATATGTCAGACCATGTGTGTCACGTAATATGTCAGACCATGTGTGTCGTGTTTCCGACCACTGCTCGTACAGTGCACGATAACAACATTCGAGTCGAATGCAATTTATGGCTGTCTACAGGGGAGAGAAGAGTGGGAGGGGGGGGGGGGGGGGGGAGCGTCATCAACTAGTGTTAGAGAGTGGCAATGTTTATTATGAAGTCCACCAATCACAAAATGTTATCAGTGATGGTGCAGGGGGAGATGGGGGATTTTCACAGTACATGATGAGAACATTTCTACTCTTGGTTCTTAGGGACAACATACATTCTGTTCAAGTCGAAGGTGAAGACATTTGAAACTTTAAGAAGTTGAATCGGAGGTTGGGTTGTTTGCATTTTGGTTTCATCTCCGTCTCCTTTATTAATTAGTTTATGTATCAAATGACGCAACGCACTCTGCAAACCGACACGCCACTGATAAATAAAACGTTCTCCGTTTGAATGTCGCTCGTCTATTCGGCCAAACAAGGCAGAATTCCTTTTTTTTTTCTTTTCTTTCTTTCTGCGTACGCAGCTGATACTCCTGCGGACACTGCCTGTATAGACAGGCAGTGGAGTTTTGTGTGTATGACCGTTTTCTATCCGGCCATTAAGGTAGCCATAGGCAGAATTCCGAGACTTGACAGTTCCAAATTTCGGCAAAATCTGTTTTTAGACTAACCTGATTAAATAAGCTGATGATAAATCCAGGCCTTCCAGACTGGTTTCAGATCGACGGATTATCTCCACGTCACAGAATGAACAGTAACCAAAACAACTGTCAGGCAGAAAAAAAAAAAGAAAAAAAAATGCTGCTAGACAGCATCCTCTGTAAAGTCCGTTGGCTTGCCTTGTATGTGCCTGTCTATGGCAATGACTCCCTGTCAACCACAAGCCAACAGTGGAAGGTCGACGTCCGGAAGGCGAGCGTGCCAAAGGCGGCTAAGACATGTAAAGACTGTACTCGTTGAGACCCTCCACACAAACGGCCTGCAGTGAGGACACAATGAGACATGTAAAGACTGTACTCGTTGAGACCCTCCACACAAACGGCCTGCAGTGAGGACACAATGAGACATGTAAAGACTGTACTCGTTGAGACCCTCCACACAAACGGCCTGCAGTGAGGACACAATGAGACATGTAAAGACTGTACTCGTTGAGACCCTCCACACAAACGGCCTGCAGTGAGGACACAATGAGACATGTAAAGACTGTACTCGTTGAGACCCTCCATACAAACGGCCTACAGTGAGGACACAATGAGACATGTAAAGACTGTACTCGTTGAGACCCTCCACACAAACGACCTACTGTGAGGACACAATGAGACATGTAAAGACTGTACTCGTTGAGACCCTCCACACAAACGACCTACTGTGAGGACACAATGAGACATGTAAAGACTGTACTCGTCGAGACACTCCACACAAACGGCCTGCAGGGAGGACACAATGAGACATGTAAAGACTGTACTCGTTGAGACCCTCCACACAAACGACCTACTGTGAAGGCACAATGAGATATGTAAAGACTGTACTCGTTGAGACCCTCCACACAAACGACCTACTGTGAGGACACAATGAGACATGTAAAGACTGTACTCGTCGAGACCCTCCACACAAACGGCCTGCAGTGAGGACACAATGAGACATGTAAAGACTGTACTCGTTGAGACCCTCCACACAAACGACCTACTGTGAAGGCACAATGAGATATGTAAAGACTGTACTCGTTGAGACCCTCCACACAAACGACCTACTGTGAGGACACAGTGAGACATGTAAAGACTGTACTCGTTGAGACCCTCCACACAAACGGCCTACAGTGAGGACACAATGAGACATGTAAAGACTGTACTCGTTGAGACCCTCCACACAAACGGCCTGCAGTGAGGACACAATGAGACATGTAAAGACTGTACTCGTTAAGACCCTCCACACAAACGGCCTGCTGTGAGGACACAATGAGACATGTAAAGACTGTACTCGTTGAGACCCTCCACACAAACGGCCTACAGTGAGGACACAATGAGACATGTAAAGACTGTACTCGTTGAGACCCTCCACATAAACGGCCTACAGTGAGGACACAATGAGACATGTAAAGACTGTACTCGTTGAGACCCTCCACACAAACGGCCTACAGTGAGGACACAATGAGACATGTAAAGACTGTACTCGTTGAGACCCTCCACACAAACGGCCTACAGTGAGGACACAATGAGACATGTAAAGACTGTACTCGTTAAGACCCTCCACACAAACGGCCTACTGTGATGACACAATGAGACGTAAAGACTGTACTCGTTAAGACCCTCCACACAAACGGCCTACAGTGAGGACACAATGAGACATGTAAAGACTGTACTCGTTAAGACCCTCCACACAAACGGCCTACAGTGAGGGCACAATGAGACATGTAAAGACTGTACTCGTTAAGACCCTCCATACAAACGACCTACAGTGAGGACACAATGAGACATGTAAAGACTGTACTCGTTAAGACCCTCCACACAAACGGCCTACTGTGAGGACACAATGAGACATGTAAAGACTGTACTCGTTAAGACCCTCCACACAAACGGCCTACAGTGAGGACACAATGAGACGTAAAGACTACTCGTTAAGACCCTCCAAACAAACGACCTACTGTGAGGACACAATGGTATACTGGACCGAACACCGAGCTGATGTCACTGATCTCTAATCAACAGTCCGACAAAACATTCTTCACTGACAACTGGAGGTGTAAGGTCACGTGACTTGTTTCATTCTATGTTGGTCATTACAATCCAACACTTCACTGACAACTAAGGTCTAAGGTCATGTGACTTGTTTCATTCTATGTTGGTCATTATAATCCGACACTTCACTGACAACTGGAGGTGTAAGGTCATGTGACTTGTTTTATTCTATGTTGGTCATTACAATCCAACACTTCACTGACAACTGGAGGTCTAAGGTCATGTAACTGGTTTCGTTCTATGTTGGTCATTACAATCCAACATTTCACTGACAACTGGAGGTCTAAGGTCATGTGACTGGTCTCATTCTATGTTGGTCATTACAATCCAATTCACCGACAGCTGGAGGTCTAAGGTCATGTGACTGGTTTCATTCTATGTTGGTCATTACAATCTAACAACCGGTCCTGAAAGTTGGGCTCTGTCAATGTGCCTCTAAAAATAAATCATTTAACTAGGACACCCATTCGATTTTTAGGAAAATTCAACTCTTTGAAAAATAAAACCAAAAGTTTACATTTGCAGAAGCTGTTAATAAAACGGTACATTGTAATGATTTTTTTCAGGACACGAAAACTTGAAAACGTGCTCTCTTATTTAAAGTATGAAAACGTCCTCTCTTATTTAAAGTATGAAAACGTCCTCTCTTATTTAAAGTATGAAAACGCCCTCTCTTATTTAACTTGAAAACGTCCTCTCTTATTTAAAGTATGAAAACGTCCTCTCTTATTTAAAGTATGAAAACGTCCTCTCTTATTTAACTTGAAAACGTCCTCTCTTATTTAACTTGAAAACGCCCTCTCTTATTTAAAGTATGAAAACGCTCTCTCTTATTTAAAGTATGAAAACGTCCTCTCTTATTTCAAGTATGAAAACGCCCTCTCTTATTTAACTTGAAAACGTCCTCTCTTATTTAAAGTATGAAAACGTCCTCTCTTATTTAAAGTATGAAAACGCCCTTTCTTATTTAACTTGAAAATGCCCTCTTTTATTTAAAGTATGAAAACATTCTCTCTTATTTAAAGTATGAAAACGCCCTCTCTTATTTAAAGTATGAAAACGCCCTCTCCTATTTAACTTGAAAACGTCCTCTCTTATATAAAGTATGAAAACGCCATCTCTTATTTAAAGTATGAAAACGCCCTCTCTTTTTTAACTTGAAAACGTCCCTTTTTTTTTTTGCTGTCCCAACCTCTGCGCCACCTCAGAGGTAGTGTACCCACGCCGCTCATTCCAACACCCCATCCACAGCCACAGCCCGGTCGGCCCCGCCGCAGCCCCGGCACCAGCAATCCACAGAGAGCAGTCAATGTCAAGTCGTTAAGAGGCAACCCACAGGAGGAGACACTGCACTGCTGCCGAGTCACTTCGGTGGTGTTCAGTGGCGCCTGTTCTGATCTAACATACGCAGGACACCACCTACTAAGCCCCTACTGACGACAATAATTGCTTAGTCGCGAAGCCGGCATGAGTGAGCTCTCCCTCCGGAGGGCGCCACCACGTCCGTCCAACGATAGCCCCCACCACGTCCGTCCAACGATAGCCCCCATGGACTTGCCGATACCGGTGACCCCGACGGAACCAAACCAAGGCCACAGACGTGGAGAGGACATCGAAATTGAGGTCACCATGAGAGCAGGGCATGAAGGGCCACATAACTTGAGACTTTTTTTTTTTTAATGCTGATCAATGAGAATGAGGATGATTAAGATGATGCTACGGATTTCCATTTCGGTCTGAGACTACATGACAGGGCTGTACTCTACGCTTCCTTTCATAATATATCCCGGCATCAACCAGGCCCGAGAGATACAGGCACCTGCAGTGTTGGTCAGGAAATTTGAGGAACACTCTCAGAAACGCATCCATTAAGTGGATGAAACTCGACTGTGTGGTCCCAGTCTTCCCAACTGAGTCCACAGCCAACTCAACTCTGGGTAGGAGCCGGTCGGGGCAGAAAAACCCACATGACTTCTGATGGGATTCGAACCCACGACCTCCCAGTCGGGAGTCCGCGACGCTAACCACTTCGCCACGGCGGCTGGTCTAAAACGTCCTCTCTTATTTAAAGTATGAAAACGTCCTCTTATTTAAAGTATGAAAACGCCCTCTCTTATCTAAAGTATGAAAACGCCTCTCTTATTTAAAGTATGAAAACGTCCTCTCTTTTTTAACTTGAAAACGTCCTCTCTTTTTAACTTGAAAACGTCCTCTCTTTTTTAACTTGAAAACGTCCTCTCTTATTTAACTTGAAAACGTCATCTCTTATTTAACTTGAAAACGTCCCCTCTTATTTAACTTGAAAACGTCCTCTCTTATTTAAAGTATGAAAACGTCCTCTCTTATTTAACTTGAAAACGTCCTCTCTTATTTAACTTGAAAACGTCCTCTCTTATTTGAAGTACGAAAATGTCCTCTCTTATTTAAAGTATGAAAACGTCATCTCTTATTTAACTTGAAAACGTCCTCTCTTATTTAACTTGAAAACGTCCTCTCTTATCTAAAGTATGAAAACGCCCTCTCTTATTTAAAGTATGAAAACGTCCTCTCTCTTTTCACTTGAAAACGTCCCTCTCTTTTTTAACTTGAAAACGTCCTCTCTTATTTAACTTGAAAACGTCCCTCTTATTTAACTTGAAAACGTCCCCTCTTATTTAACTTGAAAACGTCCTCTCTTATTTAAAGTATGAAAACGTCCTCTCTTTTTTAACTTGAAAACGTCCTCTCTTTTTTAACTTGAAAAATTCCTCTCTTATTTAACTTGAAAACGTCCCCTCTTATTTAACTTGAAAACGTCCCCTCTTATTTAACTTGAAAACGTCCTCTCTTATTTAAAGTATGAAAACGTCCTCTCTTATTTAACTTGAAAACGTCCTCTCTTATTTAACTTGAAAACGTCCTCTCTTATTTAACTTGAAAACGTCCTCTCTTATTTAAAGTATGAAAACGTCATCTCTTTTTTAACTTGAAAACGTCCTCTCTTATCTAAAGTATGAAAACGCCCTCTCTTATTTAACTTGAAAACGTCCTCTCTTATTTAACTTGAAAACGTCCTCTCTTATTTAAAGTATGAAAACGTCCTCTCTTATTTAAAGTATGAAAACGTCATCTCTTTTTTAACTTGAAAACGTCCTCTCTTTTTAACTTGAAAACGTCCTCTCTTATTTAACTTGAAAACGTCCTCTCTTATTTAACCTGAAACGTCCTCTCTTATTTAACTTGAAAACGTCCTCTCTTATTTAAAGTATGGAAACGTCCTCTCTTATTTAACTTGAAAACGTCTTGAAGAAAACGTCCTCTCTTATTTAAAGTATGAAAACGCCCTCTCTTATTTAAAGTATGAAAACGCCCTCTCTTATTTAACCTGAAAACGTCCTCTCTTATTTAACTTGAAAACGTCCTCTCTTATTTAAAGTATGGAAACTCCCTCTCTTTATAACTTGAAAACGTCCTCTCTTATTTAAAGTATGAAAACGCCCTCTCTTTTTTAACTTGAAAACGTCCTCTCTTATTTAAAGTATGAAAACGCCCCTCTCTTTTTTAACTTGAAAACGTCCTCTCTTATTTAAAGTATGAAAACGCCCTGTCTTATTTAAAGTATGAAACGCCCTCTCTTATTTAAAATATGAAAACGCCCTCTCTTATTTAACTTGAAAACGTCCTCTCTTATTTAAAGTATGAAAACGTCCTCTCTTATGAAAACGTCCTCTCTTATTTAAAGTATGCGCTCACGTATCCAACATGCACGTCAAAAAAAATCCCCTCTGCACCCCGTACCCACCTCCCGCCCGTCCTTCCCCACATCTTCAAGTCCACCCCACTCCCCACCCCCAAATCCTTCCCGTAAATCTGTCTGGTAGTATCATTCAACGATTTAGGACATCTTTGAAGGATGGGAAATAGAATGTGGATCATTTGCGCGTTGCAGGAATACCCTAATTTTAAAACAAACGTTCAAACACTCCACGTCCTTAGCCTGTCCTGCGCGTCTCACCTGCCCTCAGTGTAGCAGTCTGTTTGTGCTGTCTTCTGTGTAGCAGTCTGTTGTGCTGTCACCTTGTTCCAGGTGCTGTCTTCTCTGTGTAGCAGTCTGTTGTGCTGTCTTCTGTGTAGCAGTCTGTTGTGCTGTCTTCTGTGTAGCAGTCTGTTGTGCTGTCATCCTTGTTCCCGGTGCTGTCTCTGTGTAGCAGTCTGTTGTGCTGTCTTCTGTGTAGCAGTCCTGTTGTGCTGTCTTCTGTGTAGCAGTCTGTTGTGCTGTCACCTTGTTCCCAGTGCTGTCTTCTGTGTAGCAGTCTGTTGTGCTGTCTTCTGTGTAGCAGTCCGTTGTGCTGTCTTCTGTGTAGCAGTCTGTTGTGCCGTCACCTTGTTCCCGGTGCTGTCTTCTGTGTAGCAGTCTGTTGTGCTGTCTTCTGTGTAGCAGTCTGTTGTGCTGTCTTCTGTGTAGCAGTCTGTTGTGCCGTCACCTTGTTCCCGTGCTGTCTTCTGTGTAGCAGTCTGTTGTGCTGTCTTCTGTGTAGCAGTCTGTTGTGCTGTCTTCTGTGTAGCAGTCTGTTGTGCTGTCTTCTGTGTAGCAGTCTGTTGTGCTGTCACCTTGTTCCCGGTGCTGTCTCTGTGTCCTGTGTCGCAGTCTGTTCTGTGCTGTCTTCTGTGGGCGTCTCCCCCAGGCCGTCATCGTGCTTCCAACGTCTCCCCCCGGCTGTCATCGTGCTTCCGACGTCTCCCCAGGCTGTCATCGTGCTTCCGGCGTCTCCCCCAGGCTGTCATCGTGCTTCCGGCGTCTCCCCCAGGCTGTCATCGTGCTTCCGGCGTCTCCCCCAGGCTGTCATCGTGTTCCAGCGTCTCCCCCAGGCTGTCATCGTGTTCCAGCGTATCCCCCAGGCTGTCATCGTGCTTCTGACGTCTCCCCCAGGCTGTCAACGTGCTTCTGACGTCTCCCCAGGCTGTCATCGTGCTTCCGCCCGCGCGGTCTCCCCCCAGCTGTGATCGTGCTTTTCGGCGTCTCCCCCCCAGGCTGTCATCGTGCTTCCGACGTCTCCCCCAGGCTAGTCCATCGGTGCTTGCCGACGTCTCCCCCCAGGATGTCATCGTGCTTCCGGCGTCTCCCCCAGGCTGTCATCGTGCTTCTGGCGTCTCCCCCAGGCGTCATCGTGCTTCTGCGTCTCCCCCAGGCTGTCTTCGTGCTTGCGCGTCTCCCCCCAGGCATGTCTTCGTCGTGTTTCCGGCGTCTCCATCAGGCTGTCATCGTGTTTCCGGCGTCTCCCCCAGGCTGTCTTCGTGCTTCTGGCGTCTCCCCCAGGCTGTCTTCGTGCTTGCGGCGTCTCCCCCCAGGCTGTCTTCGTGCTTGCGGCATCTCCCCCCAGGCTGTCTTCGTGCTTGCGGCATCTCCCCTCAGGCTATCTTCGTGCTTGCGGCGTCTCCCCCAGGCTGTCTTCGTGCTTCCGGCGTCTCACCCCCAGGCTGTCATGGTGCTTCCGGGCGTCTCCCCCCAGGCTGTCATGGTGCTTCGGGCGTCTCCCCCAGGCTGTCATGGTGCTTCTGGCGTTTCCCCCCAGGCTGTCATCGTGCTTCCGGCGTTCCCCCCAGGCTGTCATGGTGCTTCCAGCGTCTCCACAAGGCTGCATGGTGCTTCGGGCGTCTCCCCCAGGCTGTCATGGTGCATCAGGCGTCTAGCCCAGGCTGTCATCGTGCTTCGGGCGTCTCCCGCAGGAAATCATCGTGCTTCCGCGTCTCCCGCAGTCTGTCATCGTGCTTCCAGCGTCTCCCCCCAGGCTGTCATCGTGCTTTCCGGCGTCTCCCGCAGTCTGTCATCGTGCTTCCACGTCTCCCCCCAGGCTGTCATCGTGCTTCCAGCTCTCCCCCTGGCTGTCATCGTGCTTTCCGGCCTCTCCCCCCAGGCTGTCATCGTGCTTCCGGCCTCTCCCCCAGGCTGTCATCGTGCTTCCGCGTCTCGTCCAGGCTCTCTTCGTGCTTCCAGCGTCTCGTCCAGCTCTCTTCGTGCTTCCAGCGTCTCCCCCAGGCTGTCTTCGTGCTTCCAGCGTCTCCCCCAGGCTGTCTTCGTGCTTCCGGCGTCTCCCCCAGCTGTCTTCGTGCTTCCGGCGTCTCCCCCAGGCTGTCATCGTGCTTCCGGCGTCTCCCCCAGGCTGTCATCGTGCTTCCGGCGTCTCCCCCAGGCTGTCATCGTGCTTCCGGCGTCTTCCCCAGGCTGTCATTATGCTTCCGGCGTCTCCCCCAGGGCTGTCGTCGTGCTTCCGGCGTCTCCCCCAGGGCTGTCATCGTGCTTCCGCGCGTCTCCCACAGGCTGTCATCGTGCTTCCAGCGTCTCCAAAAGGGCTGTCACAGTACTTCGGGCGTCTCCCCCAGCTGTCATGGTACTTCGGGCGTCTCCCCCAGGCCGTCATCGTGCTTCCAGCGTCTCCTCCAGGCTGTCATCGAGCTTCTGACGTCTCCCCCAGGCTGTCATCGTGCTTCTGACGTCTCCTCCAGGCTGTCATCGTGCTTCCAGCGTCTCCCCCAGGCTGTCATCGTGCTTCCGGCGTCTCCTCCAGGCTGTCATCTTGCTTCCGGCGGCTCCCACAGGCTGTCATCGTGCTTCCGGCGTGTCCCCCAGGGCTGTCATCGTGCTTCCGGCGTCTCCCCCCAGGGTGCTATGGTACTTCTGATGTCTCCCCCAGGCTGTGATGGTGCTTCTGACGTCTCCCATAGGCTGTCATCGTGCTTCCAGCGTCTCCCCCAGGCTGTCATCGTGCTTTTGACATCTCCCCCAGGCTGTCATCGTGCTTTTGACATCTCCCCCAGGCTGTCATCGTGCTTTTGACATCTCCCCCAGGCTGTCATGGTGCTTCTGACGTGTCCCCCAGGCTGTCATGGTGCTTCTGACGTGTCCCCCAGGCTGCCATCGTGCTTCCAGCGTTTCCCCCAGCTGCCATCGTGCTTCCGGCGTCTCCCCCAGGCTGTCATCGTGCTTCTGACGTCTCCCCCAGGCTGTCATCGTGCTTCTGACGTCTCCCCCAAGGCTGTCATCGTGCTTCTGACGTCTCCCCCCAGAGACATCGTGCTTCCGGCGTCTCGTCCAGAGCTGTTATCGTGCTTCCGTGTCTCCCCCAGGGTGTCATCGTGCTTCCGGGCGTCTCCCCCAGGCTGTCATCGTGCTTCCGGCGTCTCCCCCAGGCTGTATTCGTGCTTCTGGCGTCTCCCCCAGGCTGTCTTCGTGCTTGCGGCGTCTTCCCCAGGCTGTCATCGTGTTTCCGGCGTCTCCCCCAGCTGTCATCGTGTTTCCGGCGTCTCCCCCAGGCTGTCATCGTGTTTCCGGCGTCTCCCCCCAGGCTGTCATCGTGCTTCCGGCGTCTCCTCCAGGCTGTCATCTTGCTTCCGGCGGCTCCCACAGGCTGTCATCGTGCTTCCGGCGTGTCCCCCAGGGCTGTCATCGTGCTTCCGGCGTCTCCCCCCAGGCTGCTATGGTACTTCTGATGTCTCCCCCAGGCTGCTATGGTACTTCTGATGTCTCCCCCAGGCTGTGATGGTGCTTCTGACGTCTCCCATAGGCTGTCATCGTGCTTCCAGCGTCTCCCCCCAGGCTGTCATCGTGCTTTTGACATCTCCCCCAGGCTGTCATCGTGCTTTTGACATCTCCCCCAGGCTGTCATCGTGCTTTTGACATCTCCCCCAGGCTGTCATCGTGCTTTTGACATCTCCCCCAGGCTGTCATCGTGCTTCGAGCTTCTCCCCCAGGCTGTCAACGTTCTTCTGACGTCTCCCCCAGGCTGTCAACGTGCTTCTGGCGTCTCCCCCAGGCTGTCATCGTGCTTCCGGCGTCTCCCCCAGACTGTGATCGTGCTTCCGGCGTCTCCCCCAGGCTGTCATCGTGCTTCCGACGTCTCCCCCAGGCTGTCATCGTGCTTCCGGCGTCTCCCCCAGGCTGTCATCGTGTTTCCGGCGTCTCCCCCAGGCTGTCTTCGTGCTTCCAGCGTCTCCCCCAGGCTGTCTTCGTGCTTCCAGCGTCTCCCCCAGGCTGTCTTCGTGCTTCCAGCGTCCTCCTCCAGGCTGTCTTCGTGCTTCCAGCGTCTCCCCCAGGCTGTCATCGTGCTTCCATCGTCTCCCCCCAGGCTGACATCGTGCTTTCGGCGTCTCCCGCAGGCTGTCATCGTGCTTCCGGCGTCTCCCCCCAGGCTGTCATCGTGCTTCCGGCGTTTCCCCAAGGGCTGTCATCGTGCTTCCAGCGTTTCCCCAAGGGCTGTCATCGTGCTTCCAGCGTCTCCACCAGGGCTGTCATGGTGCTTCCAGCGTCTCCACCAGGGCTGTCATGGTGCTTCCAGCGTCTCCCCAAGGGCTGTCATGGTGCTTCCAGCGTCTCCCCCAGGCTGTCATCGTGCCTCGGGCGTCTCGCCCAGGCTGTCATCGTGCCTTGGGCGTCTCCCGCAGGCATCATCGTGCTTCGGGCGTCTCCCGCAGGCTGTCATCGTGCTTCCGGCGTCTCCCCCCAGGCTGTCATCGTGCTTCCGGCGTCTCCCCCCAGGCTGTCATCGTGCTTCCGGCGTCTCCCCCAGGCTGTCATCGTGCTTCCGGCGTCTTCCCCAGGCTGTCATTATGCTTCCGGCATCTCCCCCAGGGCTGTCATCGTGCTTCCGGCGTCTTCCCCAGGGCTGTCATCGTGCTTCCGGCGTCTCCCACAGGCTGTCATCGTGCTTCCAGCGTCTCCAAAAGGGCTGTCACAGTACTTCGGGCGTCTCCCCCAGGCTGTCATGGTACTTCGGGGCGTCTCCCCCAGGCCGTCATCGTGCTTCCAACGTCTCCCCCCGGCTGTCATCGTGCTTCCGACGTCTTCCCCAGGCTGTCATCGTGCTTCCAGCGTATCCCCCCGGCTGTCATCGTGCTTCCTACGTCTCCCCCAGGCTGTCATCGTTCATCCAGCGTATCCCCCAGGCCATCATCGTGCTTCCAGCGTATCCTCCGGGCTGTCATCGAGCTTCTGACGTCTCCCCCAGGCTGTCATCGTGCTTCTGACGTCTCCTCCAGGCTGTCATCGTGCTTCCAGCGTCTCCCCCAGGCTGTCATCGTGCTTCCGGCGTCTCGTCCAGGCTGTCATCGTGCTTCCGGTGTCTCCCCCAGGGTGTCATCGTGCTTCCGGCGCCTCCCCGAGGGTGTCATCGTGCTTCCAGTGTCTTCCCCCAGGCTGTCATCGTGCTTCCAGTGTCTTCCCCCAGGCTGTCATCGTGCTTCCGGCGTCTCCCCCAGGCTGTCATCGTGCTTCCGGCGTCTCCTCCAGGCTGTCATCTTGCTTCCGGCGGCTCCCACAGGCTGTCATCGTGCTTCCGGCGTGTCCCCCAGGGCTGTCATCGTGCTTCCGGCGTCTCGTCCAGGCTGTCATCGTGCTTCCGGTGTCTCCCCCAGGGTGTCATCGTGCTTCCGGCGCCTCCCCGAGGGTGTCATCGTGCTTCCAGTGTCTTCCCCCAGGCTGTCATCGTGCTTCCAGTGTCTTCCCCCAGGCTGTCATCATGCTTCCGGCGTCTCCCCCAGGCTGTCATCGTGCTTCCGGCGTCTCCTCCAGGCTGTCATCTTGCTTCCGGCGGCTCCCACAGGCTGTCATCGTGCTTCCGGCGTGTCCCCCAGGGCTGTCATCGTGCTTCCGGCGTCTCCCCCCAGGCTGCTATGGTACTTCTGATGTCTACCCCAGGCTGTGATGGTGCTTCTGACGTCTCCCATAGGCTGTCATCGTGCTTCCAGCGTCTCCCCCAGGCTGTCATCGTGCTTTTGACATCTCCCCCAGGCTGTCATCGTGCTTTTGACATCTCCCCCAGGCTGTCATCGTGCTTTTGACATCTCCCCCAGGCTGTCATCGTGCTTTTGACATCTCCCCCAGGCTGTCATCGTGCTTCTGACGTGTCCCCCAGGCTGTCATGGTGCTTCTGACGTGTCCCCCAGGCTGTCATGGTGCTTCTGACGTGTCCCCCAGGCTGCCATCGTGCTTCCAGCGTTTCCCCCAGGCTCCCATCGTGCTTCCGGCGTTTCCCCCAGGCTCCCATCGTGCTTCCGACGTCTCCCCCAGGCTCCCATCGTGCTTCCGACGTCTCCCCCCAGGCTGTCATCGTGCTTCTGACGTCTCCCCCAAGGCTGTCATCGTGCTTCTGACGTCTCCCCCACGCTGTAATCGTGCTTCCAGCGTCTCCCCCACGCTGTCATCGTGCTTCCGGCGTCTCCCCCTGGGCTGTCATCGTGCTTCCGGCGTCTCCCCCAGGCTGTCATCGTGCTTCCGGCGTCTCCCCCAGGCTGTCATCGTGCTTCCAGCGTCTCCCCCAGGCTGTCATCGTGCTTCCGGCGTCTCCCCCAGGCTGTCATCGTGCTTCCGGCGTCTCCCCCAGGCTGTCATCGTGCTTCCGGCGTCTCCCCCAGGCTGTCATCGTGCTTCCGGCGTCTCCCCCAGGCTGTCATCGTGCTTCCGGCGTCTCCCCCAGGCTGTCATCGTGCTTCCAGCGTCTCCCCCCAGGCTGTCATCGTGCTTCCGGCGTCTCCCCCAGGATTGTCATCGTGCTTCCGGCGTCTCCCCCAGGCTGTCATCGTGCTTCCGGCGTCTCCCCCAGGCTGTCATCGTGCTTCCGGCGTCTCCCCCAGGCTGACATCGTGCTTCCGGCGTCTCCCCCAGGCTGCCTTCGTGCTTCCAGCGTCTCCCCCCAGGCTGTCTTCGTGCTTCCGGCGTCTCCCCCAGGCTGTCTTCGTGCTTCCGGCGTCTCCCCCAGGCTGTCTTCGTGCTTGCGGCATCTCCCCCCAGGCTGTCTTCGTGCTTGCGGCGTCTCCCCCGAGGCTGTCTTCGTGCTTCCGGCGTCTCACCCCAGGCTGTCATGGTGCTTCGGGCGTCTCCCCCCAGGCTGTCATGGTGCTTCGGGCGTCTCCCCCCAGGCTGTCATGGGTGCTTCTGGCGTTTCCCCCAGGCTGTCATCGTGCTTCCGGCGTTTCCCCCAGGGCTGTCATGGTGCTTCCAGCGTCTCCCCAAGGGCTGTCATGGTGCTTCCGGTGTCTCCACCAGGGCTGTCATGGTGCTTCTGGCGTCTCCCCAAGGGCTGTCATGGTGCTTCGGGCGTCTCCCCCAGGCTGTCATGGTGCATCAGGCGTCTAGCCCAGGCTGTCATCGTGCTTCGGGCGTCTCCCGCAGGAAATCATCGTGCTTCCGGCGTCTCCCGCAGTCTGTCATCGTGCTTCCAGCGTCTCCCCCCAGGCTGTCATCGTGCTTCCAGCGTCTCCCCCTGGGCTGTCATCGTGCTTCCGGCCTCTCCCCCCAGGCTGTCATCGTGCTTCGGGCCTCTCCCCCCAGGCTGTCATCGTGCTTCCGGCGTCTCGTCCAGGCTCTCTTCGTGCTTCCAGCGTCTCCCCCAGGCTGTCTTCGTGCTTCCAGCGTCTCCCCCAGGCTGTCATCGTGCTTCCGGCGTCTCCCCCAGGCTGTCATCGTGCTTCCGGCGTCTCCCCCAGGCTGTCATCGTGCTTCCGGCGTCTCCCCCAGGTTGTCATCGTGCTTCCGGCGTCTCCCCCAGGTTGTC
>JAMYXO010005584.1:0-2500 GCA_033310375.1 Conus canariensis
TCTTTTTTCCCTCACTTTCTTTGTTAATGGCGTCTCGACCTAACCCCCCCCCCCCCCCCCCCTTTTTTTTTTTTTTTTACGCCTTAGATGGGGCTTCACTTATTCTACGCTTCCTCAGTTTTCTTTAAATTTACTTTTTTTTTTCGTCTAGTCGGACTTCATCCTCCTCCCCCCCCCCTTCCCCCCCCCCCCCCCCCCCCCCCCCCCCCCCCCCATCACTTTCGTTTTGTGTCATTTTCAGTAATCCTCTGTCCTCACTTTGGTTTGAACTGTCTACGTAGTTGGCTCTATTTTCCTCTCTTTTTAACCATTATGTTGACGGGCTTCCATCCTTTTCTTAGTTACAGGTGGGTGGGTGGGTGAATTTATCTATGATTTTTTGTTCAAACATTTTTGTAAGGTGCTGTAAAGGTAGGGATACGTCAAGGTCTGGATTTAATTCAGTTTATCTTGTGCATAAGCCAGCTGACTGCAAAGGGCATATCAGTGTTGTCACCTCTTCCCAGTAATTCTCTCTGTAGGTATTTTAAAAAATCACATGTAGCTCATTAAACAGATGTTCTTACGACAAGCTAAAGTTGCTTTAAGATCTTTCTTGCGTCTCATCTAAGAAGAAAAATGTTTAGCCCTTTCAGAAACAAAAAACTCACATAGGGTGGGACATCCCTGAATAATATTAGAATTAGGGTTCGGATAGGTGTTTGGGGTAGGATTAAAAGATAGGGTCAGCTTAGGGTGTGAATTAAGGTAAGAGTTGGGGCAGCTTAGTGTTGGGTTAAGGCAAGGGTTAGGAGCAGTCTAGGGTTTTGGATTAGGGTAAAGGTAAGCTCAGGGTTAAGGTTTAGGCAAGGGTTAGGGCCAGCGTAGGGTTTGCGTTAGGGCAAGGGTTAAGGTCAGGTAGGGTTTGGGTCAAGGTAAGGGTTTGGGCCCGCGTACGGTTTGGGTTAGGGTAAGGATTAAGGTCAGTTAGGGTTTCTGTCGATGTAAGGGTTAGGGTCAGCTTAGGGGTTGGTTAGGGACCGGTTTAGTTATTCCAGAGGTAGAGTCCCCCAGTATTTGGTAAGGAAGTTCCCACCTCTACAGCATAAAAACGCTGCAGTCAAGGACACCATGTTCTTCGACCAGAGTCAGTATGGAGTCAGGTAGTTCTTGTGATTCGTTCCGTAGATCAAAAGTCTAGAGGATAAGTCTCTTTCCCCGTTCATGAGCTGGAGTCCCGCTTCACATATCAAAGGCACTCTACTTCACGTCGATCTGATTGGTACTCTGTCAGCAATGTGTTCGTGGGTTGACTGTCTTTTCTACACACGCCGCCGATGATAGTGTCAAATTGTCAAGTCTGAAGCAAACAAGCAAGCAAGCAAGCACACACACACACACACACACACACACACACACACACACACACACACACATACACACACACGCGCGCGCGCGCACACACACACACACACACACACACACACACACACACACTCACATACAAACAACCATGCGCACCCACGCACGCACGCACTCAGACACACGCACGTACACGCACGCACACACACACACACACACACACACACACACACACACACACACACACACACACCGACACACACACATACACACACACACACACGCACAGACACATACATACACACACACACACACACATAAACACACACACCACACACACATACACACACACACATACACACACATACACACACACACACACACACACACACACACACATACACACACACACACACACACACACACACACACACACACACACACACACACAAAAACACACACACACACACACACACACACACACGCTTGTACGTGTGCAGGCAATGGGCCGACCTCTTTGAACAGCGGACTAAAAGAAGCTGGCGTATGTTGTAACCTGAGAGGGCAGCCATCCTACTGAATCGTTCTCATGCAGCACGCGTTGACTGGAAGGCCCGGAAGTAGTTACTAACCACAGCGAGCGAAGAGGACTCCGACAAAGGCCAACGGTAGCAAACGAGGCGTAATACTTATCCTGTCCTCTTGTGTGTTTATTCGCTGTTCGCCGGCAGGACAGTGACAGGTCGGGGTCGATCCATGCCGATGTGAAGTTCACAGGCTGACAAGATTGATCCTGGCTGCTTGTTTCCAGGCAGAAATCTCGGTTGTGGTCGAATCTTGACAATCACACCGACTGTCGGAATTGAGCACTGCAATGATTTCTGTTGTCTGAATTCGCCGTCGCGATGAAACATGATTATTCGGATCAGTTCAGCTTTTGACATTTCCTTTGTTGCTGTTTTTTTGTTGTTGTTGTTTGTTTTGTTTTCTTTTTGTTCTTCTCTATTGCGTAATTGTCGACAGACTTTAAAGGAGCATCAAAGTCGAATCCCATCTGTTCGGAATCCTACATTTCATCTTTAAAATCTAATTCACAAAATCTGACGAATTAATTAACCCGACACATAATTTAAAAAAAAAAGTGAAACACTCAAGACTT
>JAMYXO010000055.1:0-32500 GCA_033310375.1 Conus canariensis
CAGTCCTGTGTGACCGCTTGACCTACAAAGCTCAGCAGTAAACTGGGTCAAACAGTCCTGTGTGACCGCTTGACCTACAAAGCACCTCAATCAACTCGGTCAAGTGATCACATAGGGTCGTTTGACCGAGTTGATTGAGGTGCTTTGCTTAGCTAGGAGAGAATGTCTATATGCGGACCCTATATCACCCATTTTTTGTTTTGCACGTAAGCCCCCCATTTTAAAATAACGATTACGTCAATTTTGGAGGTTTTTTGCATGTTAATTTTGATTGTAAAAAGGTGTCAATTTTGGCAAAAAGTAGCATGAGATGGACGAGATTTGTTTGTGAAAAGGGGGGTTTTCGTGCAAAATAAGATGGGTGGAGTAGGGTCCGCATATAGACATTCTCTCCTCTCGTTTCATTTGGATTTTTCCCCTTACCCCTCTGAGTGTGGGATCGACTTCACCTCCGTCACTCAACTAGTGTAGGTGGTGGAGTGGATTACCGCTCAGTCCTAATAAAAATTTGTTTTCTTGATTATCTTTTGGGGGTTTTTTTCTGTGTATTTTTCTGATTGTATATTTATTAGATTAATTGTTTATTGCATTGTATTGTTAATATATTGTGTGAATACTTCCCCGTCTCCAGCTTTACGGGAGACAGTTGCCATTAGGGTGCTGTCTGAGGGCCTCTTTCGCTTTTTCTGATTTCCTCTTTCTATACCGGACCTGTCTATTCTTTCATTTCCTTTTCACCCCCTTTACAAAAAAATCTCCAAACCTTCTCTTCAATAGGCACCTATCTAGTTTCTTTTCATCATTGTCATCTTTTAGGTAGGATTTCCGTTAGTGTACGTTTTCTCCCCCTCTTTTTAATTGTTTGTAGATTCATTTGTTTTGTAACTTTGTATTCACTTATTGTTTAAGGCGATTCATTTGTTTTGTAAACTCATCTATTGTTTTACCAAGAAACTAAGTAAGAAAGTAACAAGTACAATAAGAACAGTTAAGAACATAAACATTATAAAGAATTTATTTCCGGGAAAAATCTTTATATTTTCTCTGTTTTCTTTTCATTCGGAAAAAAAAGAGTTATTAGTACTGCATTTCATTTTCTTAGCTGTCTTTTCCCTTTCGGAAAGAATATTGGTGAAAATCTTTTTTGAAAAGATCACATTGCCACTTCTTATTAGTGCTTCTCTTTTGTAAGCCTTTATTATTTTTCTGTTTATACCAGCATTTAAATTCTTTATTTGTACATACTGTAACAAAGTTGTTGTTTTTTGGAAACGTATATAACATCACATATCGCCTTATTTTAATCATATTTAGTCATTGTTTCTTGTTTGTTTGTGGTAACTGTTCATGATGGAAAATTTTGATGAATATGTGCGACAGGCCGAGCGTTTAGGCTTTGAAGGTGATAAATTAGCAAACTATGTCCAACAATGTCTGGATAGGGCAGACAGAGAGAGAGAGAGAGACAGGAAAAACAGAGACAGCTAGAAGAAAAAGATAAAGAACGACGAGATACTCTAAAAAGATTAGAGTTTGAGGAAAAGAAACTACAGATAGAGGATAAGGATAAGGAACGGCAATTTAAACTGAGACAACTTGAATTAGAGACTGATGCGGAAATTAAAAAATTACAGGCATCGAGAGAACCTCCACCGCCTCCACCGGTCAGTTCCGCGAGTACATTTCATCCGAAGTCAACATACATTCCGAAGTTGCCGCCGTTCGAAGAAAAAACCGACGATATTGACAGTTTTCTTTTTCGGTTTGAGAACCACGCTACTTCTTGTGGTTGGCCGAAGGAGAAATGGACGTTGTTTATCGCATCACTGTTTAAGGGGAGTGCTTTGGCACTATACCACACACTTGCGGCAAAGGAAGGGTTGACTTGGGATCAATTAAAAGAAGAACTCTTAAAGAAGTTTCAGTGTTCAGCTGACCGTTTTCGTGAGCGTTTCCGATCTATTCGTTCTGACAAGGGAGAATCATTTCCGTCTTTTTTATAAGAATGAGTCATTGTTTAGACAGATGGGTAGAGCTAACAAAGACAAATAAAACTTTCGAATCACTGCGAGATTTGCTACTTCGAGAGCAACTTTTTCAGAGTGTCAGCAAAGATTTGGCCACTTTTCTTAAAGAAAGACAGTTCGATAGCGTTGACGAAATGTGTCAGATGGCGGATCAGTATTGTATTGCTCATCCGGATAAAGGTGTTGCCCGCAAGGAACATTCGTCCCTTTTCGAGTCTCACGCGGCATTTCAGATACATTCTGGACAAGGAAACTTTAGAAGAGGAAATCGCGCTTCATTCCAAGGTCCGCACTCTTACACGTCTTTTGGCAACAGACAACGACCTTTCCATGGTCAAGGCCATGTCGGTTCTGGCGATTTCCGTCAGTGCCAATACTCACCACCGGAAAGATCTTTTCCTTTCCGAGGACGTGGTGAACAACAACCGCGCAGACCCTTTGGTCCAGTTCGTGGACAAGGTCGAGGTTCACAGACTAATGGTAACCAGTTGTCCGCCAACCAAACCATGCGTTGCCACTTTTGTGAGTGCAAATTCCATTTGAAACGGGACTGTCCTTTCAAAGGAAGTGGAGCAAAGACTGGATTTGTTTCCACTACATGTGAAGAAGGTCTTGTTTTGGCACCAGATCAGTCCATTGATGGTCTTCTTTTGGAGGATTGTGCCATAAATGGTTTACAAGGTTCTGTTTTGCGAGATACAGGTTGCACCACAGCTGGTGTAAGGAAATCTTTTGTTCTACTAGATCAGTATCTTGACAGTGTTCAGAGATGCAGATCGTTTGGTGGAAAAATTGAAACTTTTCCACTTGCAAAAATTTCCGTTGATGCACCATACTACTCCAGGTCACTTACCGCCTGTGTTACTGAGAATCCAGTTTGCGATTTGATTTTGGGAAATCTACCAGGTGTTGTGACAGTACATGGTGGTGCCGGAGGATCTTTCGTTCCTTGTCTCATCAGTACAAGGTCAAAAGTTGTAGAGCAGGAAAACCAACAAAACCGCTCAAGGTTTCAAAACTATATGAACTGAAAGTTACACCAGACATTTTGAAGACTATGCAGAGAAGCGACAAGACTTTGATGACTGTATTGTCTACTGCAAAGCAGAGTGTCTCTGACGTACCAACGAACAAGCTGACGTACATACTGGACTCTGACATCCTCTACAGGCATGTACCTGGACAAGACGACAAACAGATTGTGGTTCCCAAAGTGAAAATGGCAAATGCTGAAAAGGTGTTCCATGTAAACATGCTAAAAAAGTATGTTGAACGTGCAAATGTTGCCATTAATGAGTCAATTGAATGGAAATATCCAGTGTCTGGAACAGATGTGGCTGTTACATAAATCATTGATTCTGATTTTGTACCTGATGTCACATACAGAGACAGAGCAAAGACTGTACAAACAACAAATGTGGGATTGTTAACATCTACTAGTGTAGATGATACTGTACCTCTGCCCACTCTTTCTGTCAAGGGAGAAACTTATCATGATGTCGTTGTGTGTGACGATTTGTCTTTGATTCAGAAAGAACAATTGGAAGATACTTTGAAGGACTTTTAGGATGTTCTGACCGATACCCCAGGGACAGTGACAGCAATTGAACCCCATAATATTCACTTGAGTACGGAAAACCCAGTCCGAGTCAAATCATACCCTCTCCCATTTGCGAAAATAACAGGTTGTCGAAAGAGAGATTCAAGTTATGCTTGGGTTGAAAGTTATTGAACCGTCTTCGTCACCATACAGCTCACCAGTTGTATTGGTGGACAAACCTGATGGCTCGGTGCGGTTTTGCATCGATTACAGGAAGTTAAACAAAATCACTGTGTTTGATGCAGAACCTATCCCAGACATTGAGGAACTTCTTTGTCAACTGTCAGAAGGAAAATATTTTGTCAAAATAGATTTGACTAAAGGATATTGGCAAATCCCGATGGCTGAAGCAGACAAGGAAAAAACAGCTTTTCAGACACCTTTTGGACTGTTTCAATGGACGAAAATGCCATTTGGTTTACAAAACGCCCCAGACCAGCTTCTTTTGCCAGAATGATGCGCGCACTAAAACTTCATGAGTGTGGCGCAGTCAGTTTTTTTTGATGACATTTTGCTTGCTGCAAAGTCAAGGAATTATCTTCTGGAAAACTTGAGAGCTGTTTTTTTTGTAAACTCCGGAATTTTGGTCTGACGGCTAGACCGTCCAAAATTCGTACTGGATTCCAGACTCTTGAGTTTTTGGGTCATGTCATTTCTGTTGGGAAAATGACACCAGAGGGAAAAAAAGTAGAAAAAATCTTGGCCTTGAAGAGACCCAGTACAAAGAAACAGATCAGATCACTCATTGGATTGTTGTCCTATTACAGAAGATATGTACCACACTTTGCGTCTTTGACAGCCCCTTTGAGTGACTTAACAAAAGGAACAAAAAACAAAAGTATCGTCTGGTCAGATGAGTGCCAGAAAGCACTGGAATGTGTTCAAAACACCCTCAATTCATTCCCTGTGCTACTTTTGCCCTCTCTTTCAGAGGATTTTGTTTTGAGAACTGATGCCAGTTCCAAAGGCATGGGAGCTGTACTATTGCAGGAAAAGAATGGATTGTTACACCCAGTGCAATATGCAAGTAAAAAGTTCTCTAACACACAAGTCAAATACTCAACAATTGAGAGGGAGTGTCTTGCCATTGTTTGGGCTTGTGAGAAATTTGCCAGATTCCTGACTGGAAGACAGTTTCGGTTACAAACCGATCACAGGCCATTGACATTTTTGCAGTCGTCCAAGACCAAAAATAGCAGGCTGTTAAGATGGGCTTTATCATTGCAGGAGTTCAAGTTTGACATTGAGCCATTACCTGGCACTCAGAATATCATGGCAGATTTTCTGTCTCGTGCGTGAGTGCACAGTATCCTTCGTGCTGCTGTAACTGCTGTGTGTTTTCATTGTGGACAGACTTTTTTTTTATTCTGCTGTTTGTTTTCATTGTGGAAAGACTTTATTGACATTTTGGCAGGGTTATGTCTGCTACTGTCAATCTGAATTGATAAGTAGTTGTAATTGATCTTTTCTCATAAATGTGCATATGTATTGGCATTGGTGTCTCATTGTAGGATGCTACTTTGTGAATGGGTGCAGAATACTTCATTTGATGTGTTACAAGTGTTTTTTGTTTTTTTCACGTCGGTCCATTATGAAGAATGAAAAAGAAAGTGTTTAACTTTCGAGTGGACTACTATATTGTATATTCTTGCTTGAACAAAGACTTTTCACTTGCCAAATTTTTCTCATCAAGTGAGTCATGAGGAAATTCTCATTTTGTGAGGATGTTGGGAAAAAAGGCAAGAAAAACTATGTTTACATTTTTGTATATATAAACATGATTGGCATTTGGAATAATCAGTATCATTATATGTTCTTCGTGTATGTGTGACTTGTGATTTGTGATGATGGAGTATGAATTTGTTAAAAAAAAAACTAAACAAAACTGATTGTACATTTTTTTAAAACTGAGATTTTGAAATGTGTTTTTGGATCTTTATGATGTTCATAAAGGTTAGTTCTATGCATTAATGGAAACTCTTGTATAATGGAAAATTGATGATTGATGGCTGAAGTTGTATATTAACTAGATATGTATGTGTATTTCAAAAAAAATTTTTGGCGAAAGTTTTTTTTTTCACCCAGGGATGGGGGGTGTCATGTGATGTAGCCTCACATGGTGACATGTGACGTTCCGTCGCATACGCCCTTATTTGTGATAAAGCATTTCCCTAGGTAGGGAAGAGGAAAGGTAAAAGAAAATATAATCTGTATGGTCTGACCAGTGTGATCGGTGTCGCTAGTGGCTATGAAAACGGTTCAGACGTAGGGCAATTATTGGTTGAATGGACGGACGTTGTCTATTGGTTAAATAACCAAGGGCTGGTAATGCGTAGAGTTAGACGAGTACTCACTGAACGTGTACTCAAAAAGAGCGCAGGAGGGAAAAATAAGGAATAGGAAGGAGATGGCTTGGGGACACTGACCGGACAGGTTGTTTGAAGAACGAGTTCCACCTGCAATTCACCATTACCAGGTGAGGTATAGACAGATGGGGAAAGAAAAAAAGAGAGAGTTAAGAAAAGGGAAAAAGGGAAAAGAATTTATCATTATTCAGATTTTGAAATAGATTACTTACACGGACTTCATTCGTGTTTCAGCCCTTCCCGGTGCTGTGGCAGTACCGGTAGTGGTACAGGCAACTGTGGCAGTTGTGTGACAACAGTGCTGTGGCAGCACATAAGTGCGAAGAGGTCGACGACTGCCGGAGTCGTGAGAGACTTTAAAGAATCTGTCATGTTGACCCACAAAGATTGTAAATTGTTCCCCTTGGATCAGGATTCAGATGAAATTCCTATATTTTAAGCCATCTTTTTGATTTTTCTTTGAAAATATATACATTGTTTCTCAAGTGAGGAGGAGAAACCGGTAAAAGATATATTCGTGAAGTGTTATGTGTAATAAGATGTAATTTGGTCCCAGCCAGTGGATCTGTGGAATGATTGTACCTCCATTGGAGAGGAGGAATGAAAAATAATTCTTAGAAAACAAACCAGTTGAATATGATGGAAAATTGATTATTATTTAGTAAATTATTTCCCGGAGAGGAGGGGGAGAAGAAGAGTATTGTAGTGCGCCTTCTGGTTGTTTGGAGAGAATGCGTGTGCACGGAGTGAATGCTGGGCTGAGTGCGTGCATGCATTTATGCTCAGTGTGACAATCTTCCAGATCTATTGCAACAGCTAGCGTTTCTTTCCTTCTTTGGAATCCTTCGTACACTTCATAGGCAAAAGTGGCTGCATTTTTCCAGGTACTTTTACCTGTTCTGTAGCCTCCTTGGTTTGATGGGAGGATTTGTCGACTTTCAAGATCTCTTGCGAGTTTTCTTGCTATGATTCGTTCCATGAGCTTTCCCGCTATATTTTGCATAGTGAGTATGCGGTAACCATTTAGCTGATGATGATCTTTTCCTGGCTTTGGTAAAGCTTTCAGGTAGCTGTGTGTCCAGTCTTCTGGGACATAGCCTTTATCAAAACTTTCCTGGTAGAGACTGAAGAGTTTGGCTCTCTCCTCTTCTGAGAGCTGTTTGATATCTGCATACCGTACTTTGTCTGGTCCTGGAGCACCATCCTCTAGCTATTGCGTCATCCAGTTCAGATTCTGTGATTTCATCATCAACGCCGGTCTGTGCTAGGTGTTGGTTTAAGTTGGTCAAATATTTCTTCCTTTCCTCCAGATTTCTTTGATCACAATGATGCATGATACGTTTAAGTAGAGCCGACCCTTTCTCTAAATTTGTCTTCAGTTTTGTGATCCCGTCAGCGTCTAAGATACCTGGGGTTGCGTTGTTTTGTTTTTTTCCTTCCATGCGACTATAAAAGTGTCAGAACTGAGTCAGTGTTGTGTCATAATTAAGTGACAGACAAAACTGTTGCCACTTGGTTTCTTTTGCTTCTTCAGCTACTCTTTCGAATTGTTCAGTCTTCTGATTCATGTCTGTTTTAATAGTTAGACTTGCGTTTCTCTTTCCAGGCTGTTTCTGTGTCTATATTCCACCAAAGGGGTTGGACGATTTGTTTGGTTGTAGCATTGTTTCTTTTGTGTTTGATACACTCTGAACTAAACTCTCTATCCCCTTCCTGGGTCGTACACACACACACACACACACACACACACGCATGCACGCACGCACGCACGCACGCCGGCACGCACGCACGCACACACACACACACACACACACACACATACACACGTGCATACACACATTCGTACTCGCGCGCACGTGACACGCATATAAATACATGGGAAAATATGGCTGTTTTTATGACTTTATTAATGTTGTTCATGACTCGATGTTGTTAAATTGAATCAAACAGAATCAGAATTGAATCGCTAAAACCGATTACAATATAAGCAAGTACAAATACATATGCCGTGTTTTCTTCAACAGAAATAAACCTGATAATTCATAAAGCTTTGTGTGTGTATGAAAGGGTGAACATATTTCTTTTTTTTATTTTCGTGGTGTCTTGGTGGTTTAGAGACCTATCTTTTAAACAACATCGGTGTTAACATAAACATCGGAGAACGACGTCTACTTATGTAACGGCATACTTTTTTTCTGCAGTACGTAGATGACACAACTGCCATCAGCAGATTCGTTGGAAGGTTTACCAAAAACTATTGATGTTTTCCTTGAGTACTGTTGTCCGTGGAAATCTGTGGCTCATATAGAAAGCTACATTCGCACAAACAAAAAAAAATATGAATAAACTTTAGATTCCGTCACAAAATAATGTATTGAAATCGCATTTTCCTCAGGATGATCAGGGATAATATTAAGCCAGGAAGGACAATTTCAATGCTAACGAAAAGGCAATAAACACACACAAAGCAATGTTGCCTTTAAATCGTCTTTTTTTTTTTTTTTTTTAAATCACGCGCTTGCGAAACAGGGGGTATGAAAATATCAAGGTCTGGAAAAATTGCGTTTAACAGTTCTCAAACATTTATTTTGACTAAAGAGACATGTCATTAATGATTGTATACACGGTGACACCGAAATTTACCCACTGCCAGTCCTTATCAAATCAAGAATATTCCCATTCAGACAAACTCTTTTCAGAAATGTATAGTTTGCTTTGATTTTACAGATGATGATGATTTGTCGATCAGAGTGGTATAGCAGCATCAGTGATTTTGTTTTGCCAAAACAAGATTTCACTGCATTTGCGAATAACAAAATTTTTTTTATCAATATTATTTCTGTTTAAATGTTACCGAGTCGTGGGAAGAGAACTAAAAACAATCATGGATGAAAGCATTACAGCATGGTAACAATTGCAAATTTTACAGATATTACCTTTTTTAATGAGGGGAAAAAAATAGCGGTAAGTCACTTTATGCAAATATAATTCAATTATCCAAGTTTAGATGAAGCAACCATTATCTGCCTTTTTACGACATGGAGAATCTGTGCTCTTCCGCACAAACTCGGTATTCGCACAATATTTTTGATTCGGAGATTAGTTTCATTTTATGATAGAATGTCCCAAATATTTTGATATTCGATGAAAAGTGTTAGATCATAATATTTGGTTCCAAAAATGTGTTCTAATTTTGTTATTTGTTTTATGCAAACAGAAAGTCGCTGTTAACATTTGGCCGAATTATCATCTGTTGCAATGGTTTAAGTTGTTTTCTCCACACGGTCGAATAATTGTTTTACTTCTATGATGCAGATAATATGCTGAATGGACAACTGAAGGAAGGACAACGTGACCAATTAAGGCCTCAGAAGTGATACAAGGACACCTTGAAGGCCAACCTCAGAAGCTGAAACATCGACACTGCTTCCTGGGAAGATGTCGCCCTTGACAAAACACAGTGGAAACGGTGTACCCAGGGCACAAAGACATTTGAGCACAACAGAGCAGCTGCCATCCAGGAACAGAGGAATGGTGGAAAACGGAGCGCATCCTTGCAGGACTCCATTCCATGCAGCGTCTGTGGAAGACTTTGTGCCTAAAGAATAGGTCTTCATTCCCATATGAGACCCACATCAGCAGATGACCTGGCTGCCTACTCATCCGTCGTACACGACGGGAGAATCGATCAGAATCGATCATTATGCTAAATCAACATAGTCTACACCTTTGTCCGAAATCCTCTATGGCACAGCAGCGTCCACAGACCAAGCAGATCTGATCTTCTTGAACAATCGCCAAAAGTGGACCACCTTTCAGCAGGTCACACAATCAGCAGGTCAAATAATCAGCTGGCTGGCCCGTGTGCTAAGATCTATGGCCCACCTTACAGCAGGTCACATAATCAGCAGGTCACATAATCAGCAGGTCACATAATCAGCAGGTCAAATAATCAGCAGGCTGGCCCTGTGCTAAGATCTATGGCCCATCTTACAGCAGGTCACATAATCAGCAAGTCACATAATCAGCAGGTCACATAATCAACAGGTCAAATAATCAGCAGGTTGGCCCGTGTGCTAAGATCTATGGCCCACTTTACAGCAGGTCACATAATCAGCAGGTCACATAATCAGCAGGCTGGCCTGTATGTTAAGATCTGGAAAATTTGATAAAGTTGTTGATTTTTAAAATAAATAAACCGAAAATTTCCAAAATGTTTATTGAGTGTTGGCGTTTTTTTTCATTCAAAGATTCGGAAAGCAACTACAACGATTTACGATGCATCCCTTATCCCGAAGATTCATGCACACTAGCCAATGAAATACAAACATTCAACGGCAGCAGCAGACTTCTATACAGCCAGACTGATCCACATTGGCATTTTCTATCTTTAGTAAAGCTGTTCTTTAAGGAAGAAGAAACATTCCCCCCCCCCCCATCTTGTCATCCCCCCCCCCCCCATTTTGTCATTTCCCCCCACATATTGTCATCCCCCCCCCCCCCCCCCCATTTTGTCATTTCGCCCACATTTCGTCATTTCCCCCACATCTTGTCATTTCCCCCCACATAAAATCAATAGCCTGTTGCGATAAATTACGCTAAGATCGGTAAGTTGTTCCGATGAATTCAGCTAAAAATCAATAGCCTGTTGCGATAAATTACGCTAAGATCGGTAAGTTGTTCCGATGAATTCAGCTAAAAATCAATAGCCTGTTGCGATAAATTACGCTAAGATCGGTAAGTTGTTCCGATGAATTCAGCTAAAAATCAATAGCCTGTTGCGATAAATTACGCTAAGATCGGTAAGTTGTTCCGATGAATTCAGCTAAAAATCAATAGCCTGTTGCGATAAATTACGCTAAGATCGGTAAGTTGTTCCGATGAATTCAGCTAAAAATCAATAGCCTGTTGCGATAAATTACGCTAAGATCGGTAAGTTGTTCCGATGAATTCAGCTAAAAATCAATAGCCTGTTGCGATAAATTACGCTAAGATCGGTAAGTTGTTCCGATGAATTCAGCTAAAAATCAATAGCCTGTTGCGATAAATTACGCTAAGATCGGTAAGTTGTTCCGATGAATTCAGCTAAAAATCAATAGCCTGTTGCGATAAATTACGCTAAGATCGGTAAGTTGTTCCGATGAATTCAGCTAAAAATCAATAGCCTGTTGCGATAAATTACGCTAAGATCGGTAAGTTGTTTCCGATGAATTCAGCTTAGAACGACCCCCAAAATAGGCACAGCTGAAAGGGAAATGGACTTTTTCTGGTCCAGAATGTCCTCTCCAGACCTCTCCGTCATAGTTCAGTGACAGTGTGAGAACTATTTAGGACCCCCCTTCCTCTAACAATCCCTCCACCCAGCTCCGTTCACCTTGCCCACCCCCAAAGATGAACATAAATATTGTCTTTCAGAATTCAAATTACATCTAAGCATCAATCGGCAATACAAAGAAATCACTAATTATTGTTTGCTGAATATGTTGTATATAAATATACAATTAATAAGATCACATCTAACCCCAATACTTTTTTGAACAAGCTGAAGAACAAAAATAAGATCGAAAAATATATGCGCTGCATGGAAATGCAAATCACAAAAGTTTGTTTAGAAAAACAACAACAACAACAACAACAACAACAACAATAAATAAATAAAAATAAAAGACCTGTTATCAATATCAGAATCTTGTGAAAAGTAACAGATAAAAAGTAATGATTTGTAGAAATGTTCATGCCTTCTAATATCCTCTTCCCAGATTGCTATGTACATGTGTAAATTGATTGGATTATTGTACCAGTTAGATGTGTGGATGTATTGTGCCTTTAGTTGTTGGATTTAGAGTGCTTTGCCTTTATTTTTCGTGAGCATGGAATGGTGTTTGCATGCAATAGGTGTTACACTCACATACACACACGCACAGGAAATGATTCCTCTGAACATGTAGTAGCAAGCCTCAAGGTGTGCAGCGAGCAAGGATGTCCGTGCCATCAGAGGTGGTGGAGGAGGATGTCCGTGCCATCAGAGGTGGTGGAGGAGGATGTCCGTGCCATCAGAGGTGGTGGAGGAGGATGTCCGTGCCATCAGAGGTGGTGGAGGAGGATGTCCGTGCCATCAGAGGTGGTGGTGGAGGAGGATGTCCGTGCCATCAGAAGTGGTGATGGTGGAGGAGGATGTCCGTGCCATCAGAGGTGGTGGTGGAGGAGGATGTCCGTGCCATCAGAAGTGGTGGTGGTGGAGGAGGATGTCCGTGCCATCAGAGGTGGTGGTGGTGGAGGAGGATGTCCGTGCCATCAGAGGTGATGGTGGAGGAGGATGTCCGTGCCATCAGAGGTGGTGGTGGTGGAGGAGGATGTCCGTGCCATCAGAGGTGGTGGTGGAGGAGGATGTCCGTGCCATCAGAAGGGGTGGTGGAGGATGTCAGTGCCATCAGAGTGTGGTGTGGAGGATGTCCGTTGTCATCAGAAGTGGTGATGGTGGAGGAGGATGTCCGTGCCATCAGAGGTGGTGGTGGTGAGGAGGATGTCCGTGCCATCAGAGGTGGTGGTGGGTGGAGGAGGATGTCCGTGCCATTAGAGGTCGTGGTGGAGGTGGATGTCCGTGCCATCAGAGGTGGTGGTGGAGGAGGAGGATGTCCGTGCCATCAGAGGTGGTGGTGGTGGAGGAGGATGTCCGTGCCATTAGAGGTCGTGGTGGAGGTGGATGTCCGTGCCAGCAGAGGTGGTGAGGAGGATGTCCGTGCCATCAGAGGTGGTGGTGGTGGAGGTGGATGTCCGTGCCAGCAGAGGTGGTGGAGGAGGATGTCCGTGCCATCAGAGGTGGTGGTGGAGGAGGAGGATGTCTGTGTCATCAGAGGTGGTGGTGGAGGAGGATGTCCGTGCCATCAGAGGTGGTGGTGGAGGAGGATGTCCGTGCCATCAGAGGTGATGGTGAAGGAGGAGGATGTTCGTGCCATCAGAGGTGAAGGAGGAGGATGTCCGTGCCATCAGAGGTGATGGTGAAGGAGGAGGATGTTCGTGCCATCAGAGGTGAAGGAGGAGGATGTCCGTGCCATCAGAGGTGATGGTGGAGGAGGAGGATGTTCGTGCCATCAGAGGTGAAGGAGGAAGATGTCCGTGCCATCAGAGGTGATGGTGGAGGAGGAGGATGTCCGTGCCATCAGAGGTGAAGGAGGAGGATGCCCGTGCCATCAGAGGTGATGGTGGTGGAGGATGTCCGTGCCATCAGAGGTGGTGGAGGAGGAGGATGTCCGTGCCATCAGAGGTGGTGGTGGAGGAGGATGTCCGTGCCATCAGAGGTGGTGGTGGAGGAGGATGTCCGTGCCATCAGAGGTGGTGGAGGAGGATGTCCGTGCCATCAGAGTGTGGTGGTGGAGGATGTCCGTGCCATCAGAGGTGTGGTGGTGGAGAATGTCCGTGCCATCAGAGGTGGTGGTGGTGGAGGATGTCCGTGCCATCAGAGGTGGTGGAGGAGGATGTTCGTGCCATCAGAGGTGGTGGAGGAGGATGTCCGTGCCATCAGAGGTGATGGTGGAGGAGGAGGATGTCCGTGCCATCAGAGGTGAAGGAGGAGGATGTTTCGTGCCATCAGACGTGGTGGTGGAGGATGTCCGTGCCATCAGAGGTGATGGTGGAGGAGGAGGATGTCCGTGCCATCAGAGGTGAAGGAGGAGGATGTCCGTGCCAGCAGAGGTGGTGGTGGAGGATGTTCGTGCCATCAGAGGTGATGGTGGAGGAGGATGTCCGTGCCATCAGAGGTGGTGGTGGAGGAGGAGGATGTCCGTGCCATCAGAGGTGATGGTGGAGGAGGAGGATGTCCGTGCCATCAGAGGTGGTGGTGGAGGAGGAGGATGTCCGTGCCATCAGAGGTGGTGGTGGAGGAGGAGGATGTCCGTGCCATCAGAGGTGGTGGAGGAGGAGGAGGATGTCCGTGCCATCAGAGGTGGTGGAGGAGGATGTCCGTGCCATCAGAGGTGGTGGTGGAGGAGGAGGATGTTCGTGCCATCAGAGGTGATGGTGGAGGAGGAGGATGTCCGTGCCATCAGAGGTGGTGGTGGAGGAGGAGGATGTCCGTGCCATCAGAGGTGGTGGTGGAGGAGGAGGATGTCCGTGCCATCAGAGGTGGTGGTGAGGAGGATGTCCGTGCCATCAGAGGTGGTGGAGGAGGAGGAGGATGTCCGTGCCATCAGAGGTGGTGGTGGAGGAGGATGTCCGTGCCATCAGAGGTGGTGGTGGTGGAGGAGGTGGATGTCGGTGTCATCAGAGGTGATGGAGGAGTAGGAATGTCCGTGCCATCAGAGGTGGTGGTGGAGGAGGAAGCCGCTGAAGGCGGAGGGCTGGGACCAGTAGGAACTGTTTGAGGGTGCTCTGCAGCCAAACCCGCTGCCCCGTCTCCAGGCTCACCACAGCCTGCACGCCGCCTGCCTTGGTCAGGGCGTCACTGGTCACCCACAGGTAGTCCACCTCCACCCCGTCCACCCTCAGGGACAAGGTGGTGTCCAGGCCGGACGTGGTGGCCTCAGTGCTGGCCAGGAAGAAGTAGGTGCCGTTGTAGGGGGTGGTGAAGATGCCTGTGCCGTTGTCGTAGGCCCGGCCCTGGTTGAGGACCACCTCGCTCAGCACCACGATGCTGTCCTTGGGCAGCTGAAGGCTGTGCCTCATCTTGGCGTGGAAGCTCACGGCTTGCTTCGACAGGTCTGTGGGGGGGAGGACAGACAGGATGGTGTAGTGTTTGAGGATCAGAGGGGGTTTCCTGAGTGACGTGTGTTCGTGTGTGTGTGTGTGTGTGTGTGTGTGTGTGTGTGTGTGTGTGTGAGAGAGAGAGAGAGAGAGAGAGAGAGAGAGAGAGAGAAGGAGAGAGAGAAAGAGAGAGAGAGAGAGAGATTGATCGATTGATTGATTGATTGATCTTTCATACGCAAGGATGAAGATTTTAGGCCAAAGCCTAGTCTTACAATCTGTCCTTGTCATGCATACACTATTTCAACACACATCATTCATACTAACAATTCAACATAGGAACATTGAATCTAATTCTACAATGAAAGTAAACTATTCATAAAAGTACTTATGAGATGGGGGATGGTGAAAGAGAAGGAAACTTACAAACAAACAAAACTACACACAGAGAGGTCAGAGGAGGGTAAGGAAGAGAGAATGGTAGGTAGGGGGAGGAGAGAGAGAGAGAGAGAGAGAGAGAGAGAGAGAGAGAGAGAGAGAGAGAGAGAGAGAGAGAGAGAGGTGGAAATCGACGAAATCTTGAACTAAAATACCCAAATCTTAAATAAATGTTAGCGAACCGCCCAGAGAACGTGGACAAACGAGTCACAAGACAAAACACAACGCGTTTCGACCTCTTAGGTCTTCTTCAGGTGAGACATAAACGAATAAAACAACGAAAATTCACTTAGCTTTGATCGTGAATTTTCGTTGTTTTATTCGTTTATGTCTCACCTGAAGAAGACCTAAGAGGTCGAAACGCGTTGTGTTTTGTCTTGTGACTCGTTTGTCCACGTTCTCTGGGCGGTTCGCTAACATTTATTTAAGATTTGTTTAGATTTCCGCCTGCAGTCGTCTCGCTTTGCAACTAAAATACCCAAATCTGAAATGTAAATGGCTTCATCGTCGTCTCATCATCATCATCATCATCATCATCATCATCTTCACCACCATCACCACCAGCATCAGCATCAGCATCATCGTCATCGTAATCGTCATAATCACCATCATCGGCATCATCACTATATTATTCAGTAGTAGTAGTAGTAGTAGTCGTAGTCGTAGTAGTCATAACACACACACACACACACACACACACACACACACACACACACACACACACACACACACAAAGGCGCGCGCGCTGGCGCGCACGCACGCACATCTATATCTATCTGTCTATCTATATCTATCTATCTATCTATCTATCTTTCTAATACGACATCTTATAGCCGTCTTCACCCAAACGTGCGTTATCTGCAGACTTTAACGTGACCACATATGACGTCTTAGTTTATAGCTGTACATGCTAAGTCTTGTTTTATGTCATACATTCGTTTCAGATTTTTCCGTGATTAAAAACCCCACTTTCTTTCATTTTGCTAACAATGTTAAATCGATCTATGGCGATGTCTGTACATAACATATTGTATATGTCTGTCATTACTGAAGCAAGTAATATTGTTTATGTGCAGTTCTTAAAATACGGCTTTAGTTGTTTGAAATGAACAAAAGGCAAACTCATTGTAAATTTTTGTTTACTACCTTCGACAAGATACGTTTGAAGATCTTTATGAATAAGATAAGTTTCCTTACTTTGCCAATCGTAATTTACAAGATATGCTTTTATGTTGCCAATCTTGATTAAGAAGGTATATTTTCATGTTGCCAATCTTAATTAACAAGATATGTTTTTATATCGCCAATTATCACTAACAATGTGTGTTTTTATGTTGCCCGATGTTAATTAACAAGGTGTGTTTTTATGTTGCCAATTTTAATTAACAAGGGGTGTTTTTATGTTGCCAATTTTGATTAACAAGGTATGCTTTCATGTTGCCAATCTGAATTAACAAGATGTGTTTTTATGTTGCCGATCTTAATTAACAAGGTATATTTTCATGTTGCCAGTCTTAAATGAGTAACAATGTGTGTTTTTGTTTTTATGTTGCCAATTTTGATTAACACGGTATGGTTTTATGTTGCCAATCTTAATTGACAAGGTATGTTTTTATGTTGCCAATCTTGATTAACACGGTATGCTTTTATGTTGCCAATCTTGATTAACACGGTATGCTTTTATGTTGCCAATCTTAATTGACAAGGTATGTTTTTATGTTGCCAATCCTATTCAACAAGACATGTTTGTATATTGCCAATGGTCATTAACAAGGTGTGTTTTTATGTTGTCAATCTTGATTAACAAGGCGTGTTTTTATGTTACCAATCTGAATTAACAAGGTGTGTTTTCATGTTACCAATCCGAATAAACAAGGTGTGTTTTTCATGTTACCAATCCGAATAAACAAGGTGTGTTTTCATGTTACCAATCCGAATAAACAAGGTGTGTTTTTATGTTACCAATCTGAATTAACAAGGTGTGTTTTCATGTTACCAATCCGAATAAACAAGGTGTGTTTTCATGTTACCAATCCGAATAAACAAGGTGTGTTTTCATGTTACCAATCCGAATAAACAAGGTGTGTTTTTATGTTACCAATCTGAATTAACAAGGTATGTTTTTATGCTACCGATCTAAATTAACAAGGTGTGTTTTTATGTTACCAATCTGAATTAACAAGGTGTGTTTTTATGTTACCAATCTGAATTAACAAGGTGTGTTTTTATGTTGCCAACGTCGGAATGATTTCGTGCTAAGTTTTTTAGGCGTGGGTAAGTGAAGGGGGGATGGGTCGGGAGGGAGTGGGGTAAACAAAAACGTCCTAGACCCTTCCGACAAGCTAACAACTGAAAAATGGATTGTGATTTGTGATTTGGAAATGCTCGTGATGCATGCCCCACTGTTACAAACTAGATAACAGTGGTTAAAGATAGAGAAGAAAAGGAAGGAAGAAGGAATGAAAGGAAGAAAGGAAGAAAGAAAAAGTAGGATGGAAGGAAGGAAGAATGGGAGAACGGAAGAAAGAAAGAAAGATAGAAAGCAAGAAAACTAGAATAAAAACGAAAGAAGGAAGGACGGAAGGAAGAAAGGAAGAATGAGAGAACGAAACAAAGGAAGGAAGAAAGAAAGCGAGTGAGAAAAAGAGAGAGAAAAATGATAAAAGAAAGGCATTGTGTCGTACACCAGACATAGTCAGCTAGAATTGCATTGTGCTGTACTGCATTGCATTGTACGGATTTTTTTTCTTAATACACTAGTTCTTTCCAAGTGGAAACTGCTCATCTCTTTCTACGTAGGACAAATCGTCAACGCACCAAACAACCCGTGTCTTCTGATGGGTGTGACTTTCTTTTTTGTTTGGTTTTTGGCGGGGACACCTATACTGACGTCATGTGGATACCCATTGAGAACCTTGCTTTACTGGTTGACAGCTGTGAACAATTAATACCATAGTCACCTGCCATACTGACGTTATGTGGATACCCATTGAGAACCTTGCTTTATTGGTTGACTGCTGTGAACAATCAATACCAAGGTCACCTGTCATACTGACGTCATGTGGATACCCATGAAGAACCTTGCTTTATTGGTTGACTGCTGTGAACAATTAATACCATGGTCACCTGTCATACTGACGTCATGTGGATACCCATGAAGAACCTTGCTTTATTGGTTGACTGCTGTGAACAATTAATACCATGGTCACCTGTCATACTGACGTCATGTGGATACCCATGAAGAACCTTGCTTTATTGGTTGACTGCTGTGAACAATTAATACCATGGTCACCTGTCATACTGACGTCATGTGGATACCCATTGAGAACCTTGCTTTATTGGTTGACTGCTGTGAACAATTAATACCATGGTCACCTGCCATACTGACGTCATGTGGATACCCATGAAGAACCTTGCTTTATTGGTTGACTGCTGTGAACAATTAATACCATGGTCACCTGTCATACTGACGTCATGTGGATACCCATTGAGAACCTTGCTTTATTGGTTGACTGCTGTGAACAATTAATACCATGGTCACCTGTCATACTGACGTCATGTGGATACCCATTGAGAACCTTGCTTTATTGGTTGACTGCTGTGAACAATTAATACCATGGTCACCTGTCATACTGACGTCATGTGGATACCCATTGAGAACCTTGCTTTATTGGTTGACTGCTGTGAACAATTAATACCATGGTCACCTGTCATACTGACGTCATGTGGATACCCATTGAGAACCTTGCTTTATTGGTTGACTGCTGTGAACAATCAATACCATGGTCACCTGTCATACTGACGTCATGTGGATACCCATTGAGAACCTTGCTTTATTGGTTGACTGCTGTGAACAATTAATACCATGGTCACCTGTCATACTGACGTCATGTGGATACCCATTGAGAACCTTGCTTTATTGGTTGACTGCTGTGAACAATCAATACCATGGTCACCTGTCATACTGACGTCATGTGGATACCCATTGAGAACCTTGCTTTATTGGTTGACTGCTGTGAACAATTAATACCATGGTCACCTGTCATACTGACGTCATGTGGATACCCATTGAGAACCTTGCTTTATTGGTTGACTGCTGTGAACAATCAATACCATGGTCACCTGTCATACTGACGTCATGTGGATACCCATTGAGAACCTTGCTTTATTGGTTGACTGCTGTGAACAATTAATACCATGGTCACCTGTCATACTGACGTCATGTGGATACCCATGAAGAACCTTGCTTTATTGGTTGACTGCTGTGAACAATTAATACCAAAGTCACCTGTGGAAGCGTACAGGACATAGGGAAGGTGTGTGTGTGTGTGTGTGTGTGTGTGTGTGTGTGTGTGTGTGTGTGTGTGTGTGTGTGTGAGAGAGAGAGAGAGAGAGAAAGGGGGGAGGTGAGGGGGTGCGAGTTGCTTGGGGAGAGGGGGACGAACAAACAATCCTAAACCCTGTTTTTTTTTCACAAATAAGACCCCCCAACCCAACCCAACCCACCCTCCGTGTGTCAATGTTGGACTGGAGACAAGTTGATTTCACCACTGACCTGTCAGACGGTTGACTTCAGACTGAAGCTCCTTGTTCTGCTTCTCCAGAGCCGAGGTCCTCTTCCGCAGCAGGGCCTGTTCACCCTCTATCAGCCTCATCCTGGCTTCCATGGGGTCCAGCGTGAGGCTGGCCTCCCCTGTGTTGCCATGGAGACAGGCTAGGGCGGGGGGCACCGTACAGTTGTAGACGCCGCCTTGTGGGGGGTTGGGAAGGTGGAGGAGAAAGTGACCTTCTTGGAACGCCGAGCTGTTCTTCTGGGCACCCGTTGGCGTCTGACAGGTGGAGGTGGGGGTGGAGGTGGGGGGTGGGGGTGGAGGTGGGATGTGGAGGGGGTTGGGGGTGGAAAAAAGATCGTATACCTTTCAATGGTGAACATAGGTGCGATTTCTTTTTATTCTGATAGGCCAACCCACTCACAAGCACATATTCAAGGAAAACAATATGTGTGTGTGTGTGTGTGTGTGTGTGTGTGTGTGTGTGTGTGTGTGTGTGTGTGTGTGTGTGTATGTGTGTGTGTGTGTAACAGTCAATGTACATAAAAATCCAAACAAACAAGATTAAAAATTCCCAAATTTTCGGCTTTATTTGCCTTCGTCAGGGAGTACAGACTGTGACAGTAAAAAGCTCGCATTCTTCACCCTCAGTCCCTGAACACGAATCACGAATGTATGCAGTTGGATAAAGGCACATTAATGAAATTGTTGTAACTTTAATATAAAAACTTCGCATCAATAGTAAACATAAATTAGGATGGAAGTGAGGGGTGAGGGGGCCAAAGGGTGCGGAATGACAACAATAGGTTGGCCATAGTTGTGATTACCACCACAGACGACGACCTTGACATATACAACGTGAGAGAGAGAGAGAGAGAGAGAGAGAGAGAGAGAGAGAGAGAGAGAGAGAGAGAGAGAGAGAAAGGGCATGGGGGGGGGGGGGGGGTTCCACGTTCGGAGAAGCAGCAAAAGAAAAACTTCCACCAGGTGCCTGTTTCATGGGGGATGAAGTAAAGGAGACCACGCACGAGAACTATTATTGTTATGAGCTCACGTCAATGCGCACATGCTCACGAACACCCAAACGCACGAGCGCCTATATCAGTGCAGGGACAGGTGCGTGCACAGACATACTCACGCACGCACGTACGCGCACACACACACACACACACACACACACACACACACACACACACACACACACACACACACGCACGCACGCACGCACGCACGCACACACACACACACACACACACACACACACACACACACACACACACACATCTTGCTTTTTATGAAGAATGACCCCCTACCTTTACCCCCCACCCCCACCCCCCACATACACACACAAATACGCTTTCATGAAAAAAAATTGAAAGATTGCTGCATATATATTTTTTGTCAGGTTAAGCTAACGCCACCCCCACCACTCCCTCCCTCCTACCCCTCCCTGCCCCGCCCTCCACCATCCCCGCTCCTGGAAAGGTAAAGATAGATTAATTATACTTACGGACTATGCTACTTAGAAAGGCAAGGATAGATCAATGATACTTACGGACTATGCTACTTGGAAAGGTGAGGATAGATCAATGATACTTACAAGACCATGCTACTTGGAAAGGTGAGGATAGATCAATGATACTTGGAAAGGTAAGGATAGATCAATGATACTTACGGACCATGCTACTACTTGGAAAGGTGAGGATAGATCAATGATACTTACCAACCATGCTACTTGGAAAGGTGAGGATAGATTAATGACACTTGGCAAGGCAAGGATAGATCAGTGATACTTACGGACCATGCTACTTGGAGAGGTGAGGATAGATCAATGATACTTACGGACCATGCTACTTGGAAAGGTGAGGATAGATCAATGATACTTGGCAAAGCAAGGATAGATCAATGGTACTTACCGACCATGTTACTTGGAAAGGTGAGGATAGATCAATGATACTTGGCAAGGCAAGGCTAGATCAATGATACTTACCGACCATGTTACTTGGAAAGGTGAGGATAGATCAATGATACTGACGGACCATTCTACTTGGAAATGTGAGGATAAATCAATGATACTTGGCAAGGCAAGGATAGATCAGTGATACTTGCCGACCATGTTGCTTGGCAAGGCAAGGGTAGATCAACGATACTTATAGATCAATGATACTTACTGACCATGTTACTTGGAAAGGCAAGGATAGATCAATGATACTGACGGACCATGCTACTTGGAAAGGTGAGGATAGATCAATGATACTCGGCAAGGCAAGGATAGATCAATGATACTTACCGACCATGTTACTTGGAAAGGTAAGGATAGATCAATGATACTGACGGACCATGCTACTTGGAAAGGTGAGGATAGATCAATGATACTTGGCAAGGCAAGGATAGATCAATGATACTTACCGACCATGTTACTTGGAAAGGCGGGTAGGTGGGGTAAACAAACTGCCCACAGCTGAGAACCAGGTGCAGCTGCCCAGTGGACTCGCTGTACTGGAGCTGACGTTGTTGAGAGAGGTGGAGCTGGCCGTCACTGGTTTGCAGGGAATCTGAGACATAGCCATTGTCTTCCTTATCTTCATCACCACCATCATCATCGTCACCATCGTCATTGCCGTCGTCGGCATCACGTCGTCCGTACAGCGGATGCAACGGTCGTCATCATTGTCATTGTTGTCACCATCTTCATCGTGGTCATAGTCATTTCTTGATGTAGCATGTTCGTCAAAGAGACTGTCGAAGACGACTGGCTTTCATTCGTTTCATAAGATTTAAGATGACGATGTTGTTATCATGAAATAAAAACCATGATGGTTACTATTATTTGAAGTGTGGTTGTTGCAATAACAACCTCAACAGCAGCAGTATTAAAATCACTTCAACTATTACTAGTGTCACTATTACTAATATTGTTGTTATTCTGCTTCTTCCTCTGAACGATGATGGGTTTCCTTGTAATCATCAGCAATGGAAGTGACTGCAGCAGTAGCAAGAGAATCTCTCTCTCTCTCTCTCTCTCTCTCTCTCTCTCTCTCTCCTCTCTCTCTCTCTCTCTCTCTCTCTGAGAAGACACGCGTGCGCGTGTGTTTCTGTATGAGTGTGCTGTCTGTATGTGTGTGTGTGTGTGTTTGTGTGTGTGTGTGTGTGTGTGTGTGTGTGTGGAGGAGAGAGAGAGAGAGAGAGGAGAGAGAGAAGAGAGAGAGAGAGAGTACGCGCGCGAGCACGAGTACAAGAGCGCTCACATCTGTATGTATGTGAATGTTTTGTTAATTTGTGCCGTATGAATTGTTAATGTTTGTGTGTGTGTGTGTGTGTGTGTGTGTGTGTGTGTGTGTGTGTGTGTGGTGTGTGTCCTATATGAGTGTACTCGTGTGTGTGTGTGTTGTGTGTGTGTGGTGTGTGTGTGTGTGTGTGTGTGCGTGATCAAGCGTGCTAGAGTGCTCACGTCGGTATGTGTATGTATGTAGATGTACCGTTAACTTTACCGTTCGTTATATTTCCGTGGAGCCAGAAATGAAACAAAAACATCTCCTCTGCAACAGAAGACTGTGCCGCGAAGTGTAGACCAAGGTGCTGTGGTACACAAGGCTTCACCTTGTGGTTTTCCTCACATCCTACACATGTTTTTCTTCCATGCAAAATTAACTTGCGATGCTTGATTTCCATAGCCTTACTATGTGTGTGTGTGTGTGTGGTGTGTGTGTGTGTGTGTGTGTGTGTGTGTGTGTGTGTGTGTGTGTGTAACTTTTACCCTGTGCCGGCAGTGCTGATTCCATGTTATCTAAGTGGACTTCACGTATATATAAGAAGTTTTCGTAAAAGTGCGAGACTGTGCGCCTTAGAAAAGAGACTGAACAAAGCCTCTGCAGCAGGAGACTCCCAGAAAAACTGCTGTTTACTGCGAGCAAGGCAATTTTTGCATAGCCAACTCGCACTTTACAAGTGCGGCTTTGTGACTTGTGAATTTTTAAGTGACTTTTTTCCATTTTTTAAAAAATTTGTTTTCGTTTTGAAGTGTTGATTCTTTGCATTTTTTGTCTTCAGTTTTACTTTATTTTTTGTCCTCTCCTTCTATCCCCTTATTTGTAATTTTGCTTCAAATGTGCTTCCTTTATGAGTGACTGTACATTTTCCTTTCAGAAAAGTGTATCCATCAGTACCATCTGATCGAGGAGCTTACTGACATAATACTGTGAAGATTTTCTTTTCTTCTCATACGTTTTTGGTTTCCCAAAGTTGTCACGGTGTGTAAACCAAACCATTTCCCTCCCTTTTATGTGATCTTATTGTGTTCCTTGATCATACAAACCCCAACGTCAGTTAACGTGTGAAATCGTCTCCTACTATCATCACATCAGTGCACAACTACAAATGAGCAAGAACCAGTCTGTATGGCCATGCAAAGAAGGACTTCGAATCTGTCACCTAATATCTAACATGCAGTTAACAAGACATCAGATATATCAACACTGATTTGGAATCATGGTAAACCTTTTCATATTTTAGGGCTCTCTGAATCCAGATTAACTACACACATTACCGACAATGATGTAGCTATTCCAGGATATAACGTAATCCGGAAAGATCCTGCACAAACGAAAGAGACGGGTCTTCTTATCTTCATCAGCGAAACCCTTAGCTTCAAACGACTTCTACACCTAGAACGTAACGGTGTAGAATGTGTCTGGATAGAAGTTGAGCTGAAAAGAAACCCTTCCATTTTGGTTGGATTCTGCTACAGGAACCCATCTGAAAGAGTAAACTGGGTCGACAAATTTATTCCTATGATGGATGCAGTCTCACTAGAATCCAAGGAAATTATTTTACTCGGAGACTTTTAACACAGACCTTCTGAAAGCGCAGAATCAATGGACGCAAGCATTCAGTCTGTTTAACCCGCATCAACTCATCGAATCTCCAACGAGAGTCACACCAAACTCGAAGACACTTATCGACCATATTTATGTTTCAGATAAAACTAACATAGCAGAAGCCTGTGTCCCTGTTCTAAACTGTAGTGATCATTACCCAGTGTGTGTCACATGGTCCAAAAAGGAGTAAAAATTCCAAAAACGGGACACAAGACAATGACCTACCGTTGCTTTACAAACTTTAACAACCAAGATTTTCTACATGACATGCTTAGCTCAAATCTCTCATCAGTTTACAACATAACTGATCCAGATGTTGCTGTTGAATTTTGGATCAGAACATTTACAGAATATATGATAAACACGCCCCCTCTAAAAACGATTAGAGTACGACATAATCCCAAACCGGCATGGTACACTAAAGAGTTACAGGAGGCAGGTTATCTTAGAGATCTGCTTAAACAACATGGCTATGAAGAGGAATCTAGAATACTGAGAAATGCAATAAATTCACAGAAGCGCAGAGAAAAACGAAATACTATCGAGAACTAATTTCATCAAATCAGAACCCAAAATTGGTATGGAGAGCTATTAATGAGCTTACAAACAATCAATTTTCTTCAAAATCAACTATAATTAAAGACATCTCTGTCGAACAGCTGAACACCCACTTTTGCACAATAGCCAATAAAGTTGTCACGGCTGATTCTTCAAGATCAAACGACCTTCAAAAACTGAAACAATATTGCCATGATAAAAACATCACGTCTGAACTTTATATTCCACCAATAACAATATTTGAAGTCTATCACTACCTAACACACCTAAAAAGGCAAGTACCTGCGGGTGGATGGCCTAGACGGCAAAATTCTCAACTATCAGCTCCAGCAATTACAGATACGTTAACATACGTCTTCAATCTATGTATCGACAAAAATCATTTCCCCAATAGTTTCAAAAAAGCAAAAGTCATTCCTATCTACAAAGCAGGTGACAGCTCAGATCCTGCAAACTACAGACCAATCTCAATCATTTCCACTCTTTCCAAACCTTTGGAAGAACACATAAACAAACACACATTACACCACCTTAATACATACCACTTACTTCATCCAAGACAGTCCGGGTTCCGACACAACCATTCATGCCACACAGCCCTTATCAACCTGGTTGATGACTGGCTAAACAGCATTAACAACAACAGATATTGTGGTGTCCTATTTATTGATTTCAAAAAAGCATTTGATGTGATAGACCACAACCTTCTTCTTAGAAAATTAAAATTGTATGGCTTATCCACAAGAACTCTTACACTTTTTCACTCATATCTCACAAATAGGCAACAATGTGTGAAAATTAATACAACTTTCTCTTCATTTCAAACACTTTCCTATGGCGTCCCACAAGGCTCAATCTTGGGTCCCTTATTATTCACAATTTACATTAATGATCTACCTCTCCATATCACATCCACCTGTGAACTTTTTGCTGATGACACAACAATCCACACAAATCATTCTGATGTTACTGTTCTTGCACAAACTATACAAGAAAGTGCGAATGATCTCGTGAAATGGACTGAACTAAATCACATGTCGCTTCACCCTCAAAAAACTAAATCCATGCTTATCACAACCAGACAAAAAAGACAAAATCTCACTATTAAATTTCCTCCGGTGCATCTTAAAGATGAACCTGTTGAACAGGTTACATACCTCAAAGTGCTAGGAATAACAATTGATAGCAATATTAGCTGGCAAGCTCACATAACCTCACTGTGCAAAAAAGTCTCTCAGAAAGTCTATCAACTCTCCAAAATTAAACGCTTCCTCGACCTGCATTCACGCAAGCTCTTTTTTCAATCTCATATCAATCATACATAGACTAGGGTCTACTCTATGGGACTCTGCTAGCGCTATTACCCTCAAACCATTGCTAAGCCTACACAAGCGAGGACTCAAATTAGTCCTCCTAAAAAACAGTAGTCTCCTAGACTCAGACTATAAAAAGGTTCAAATTCTCCCCTTAAGTCTGAGATTAGAATACAACAAAGGGATCATAATGCACAGAATTATGTCTGGAAGGCACCCTCAACATTAGTTCGCAGATTCTCAATTAATTCCTCAAGGACTCTACCCAAACTACATGTCCCTGTTCCTAGAATTGACTTATTCAAATCCAGTTTAACATATTCAGGTTGCTGTCAATGGAACTCGCTCCCTGAGTCAGCCAAGCAACACCAATGCACATCAACCTTCAAACACCATTATTTCATCCATCTTATGTGCAAATACTCGCATACTCCGCCATAAATCCACCACCAACCACTACCACCCTCTTTACCTTATGTATGAACCTGATTATTATGGAAGTGATTTGTACTTGAAATGCACATGCTACTCTGTTCAAGTATGCGCGCGCGCGCGCGCGCGCGCGCGCGCGCGCGTGTGTGTGTGTGTGTGTGTGTGTGTGTGTGTGTTGTGTGTGTGTGTGTTTTCCTACTAGCTCTTGCCCTCTCGTCACTATGTCGTAATGCTTGTATTCTTATGTGACTCTCTGTCTCTCTGTCTCTGTCTGTCTGTCTGTCTGTCTTTCTCTTTCTCTCTGTCTCTGTCTCTCACGGTTCTGCTGGAATGACTTGATTTATTATCTGTATGACACCCCCCCTCCCCCCTTGTACCCGTGGTGACTGGGCTATCATTATGCTTTTTTTTTTTCTCCATTTGTGTGTGTGTGTGTGTGTGTGGTGTGTGTGTGTGTGTGTGTGTGTGTGTGTGTGTGTGTGTGTGTGTGTGTTTTCCTTCCTGGTGCTTCAAAATCGATTGTCTTGCAACTCCTTGGTATCTTTTGATTGTCAGACTATTCTAAACATGCTCTTTCCCACACCCCAATCTCGTCTCTTTCTCCCTCTCCGTCTCCCCCCCCCCCCCTCTCTCTCTCTCTCTCTCTCTCCTCTCTCTCTCTCTCTCTCTCTCTCTCTCTCGCCCTTCCCTGCACTGCTTTCGCTCCTGCGTCTCTCTCGTCCCCCCCCCCCCCTGCTTTCAGTCTCTCAATTACTTTTTTAAAACATAATTCCATGTCTAATTTTTGTTCTAGCCACTTTACATGCTTCTTCTATTGCCTCATTTTACATTGTTGTTAATCAGGGCGAGGACTGGATGTAAAAAAGCACATCAGTGCTTATCTATTATCCTCGTTAATAAAGAATTTTGTCTTGTCTTGTCTGTCTTGCCTTGTCTTCTCTCTCTCTGTTCTGTCTCTTCTCTGTCTCTGTCTCTCTCTCTCTCTCTCTCTCCTCTTCTCTCTCTCTCCACAACACACACACACACACACACACACACACACACACACACACACACACACACTACAGACACACACACACACACACACACACACACACACACACACACACACACACACACAGAGAAACGCCCGCGCGCATACACACACGCATGCACACACGCACATACACACATGACTAGATACGCGCAGGTATATGTATACACTAACGCAAGGTAAAACAAACAAACAAACAAACAAACAAACGTACAAAAACCAAAATACACAGCGCTCATGCTTCACTTATGCATCGTGAAATCCTATACACGGACATGTCAATGACCTCAACAGACTGTACCATGAACAATGCTCTTCTTGACATTCCTGTTAGTAAGTCTTGCTCGCTCTATCACGTGAAATATCGACAGTTTTAGTTTCTCTCACATTTAATTTCAACAGTTTTAGTTTCTTTTACATGAGCCATCAACAGTTTAAGTTTCTCTCACATGAAATATCAACAGTTTAGTGTCTGTCACGTAAAATATCAACAGTGTTAGTTTCTCTCACGTAAAATATCAACAGTTTTAGTTTCTCTCACGTGAAATATCAACAGTTTTAATGTCTGTCACGTAAAATATCAACAGTGTTAGTTTCTCCCACGCGAAATATCAACAGTTTTAGCTTCTCTCACGTAAAATATCAACAGTTTTAGTTTCTCTCACATCAAATATCAACAGTTTTAGTTTCTGTCACATCAAATATCAACAGTTTTAGTATCTGCCACATGAAATATCAAGTTTTAGTTTCTCTCATATGAAATATCAACAGTTTTAGTTTCTGCCACATGAAATATCAACAGTTTTAGTATCTGCCACATGAAATATCAACAGTTTCAGTTTCTCTCACATGAATATCAACAGTTTTAGCTTCTCTCATGTGAAATATCAACAGTTTTATTATCTGCCACATGAAATATCAACAGTGTTTCTGCCCCACTCAGACTTTCTCTTTCAAACGTGAGGCTGGTGGTAACACTTCGTTTGTGCCCCACTCAGTCTTTCTTTTTCAAACGTGGAGCTAGCGGTAACACTTTCAGATTGGTGCTTCCGTCTCAGGATCTTTGGCTGTGGTTTTCAGTTTTGGCGTTTTAACTTGCGCATACTACTGTTACCAGCTTACTAAATAACTTGCTGTCGGTTGCGCTAATTTGGATTTCATCATCGGCTGGAGTTCAGAACGTGCCTTGATCCACCCAACCTGCCCCCCCCCCCCCCCCCCCTCTATTTCTTCCTCGGCCCCTCTCAGTTCCGGGCCTTTTTTTTTTTTTTTTTTTTTTTTGGGGGGGGGGGGGGGGGGGGGGGGGGCTCCTACCAGACCATGCGCAATCCACACAATGATCACTATCCAGTTTTTGTTTTACTTTTCCTCTCCGCCTCTCCTCCCTCTCTGTGCCCCTCTTCCCTTCCCGTCAACCCTCCCTCCCACTCTTTTCGGAAGTCTCCACTCTCTCTCTCTCTCTATTTCTCACTCTCTCTCCCTTTGATTCTTGGTTCCCATTTCAGCAATATTTTCAAATTCTTTTTAAAGAAAGAAACATGGATTATAAGTCCTGTTGAATCATCATCATCATCGTTATCATATTATCTTCATTATCATCGTCGTCATCACCATTATCATCGTCATCATCATCGTCATTCTCTCTCTCTCCCCCCCTTCCCTCTCTCCCTCTCTCCCGTCTCTCTCCCCCCCCCCCCTTCCCTCACCTACAGTCTTTCCTCTCTCTCCCTCTCTCTCTATTCCCCCCCTTCTTTCTCTCTCCACTCTCTCTCTCTCTATCTCTTTCACTCTCTCTCTCTATCCCTCCCTCACTCCTCTTTCCTATCGTTCTCCTCTTTTCCCCTCCCTCCCCTCCATCTCCGCTTCTTTCAGTGAACCTCTCTCCCACCCTCTTGATACCTCTTTCTCTTTACAAATGTAGATATTTTTCCGTTTCGCTTATTGGTAATTTTGTTACTGAGGACGAATCTCTCCCATCCCCACTCCAAGCTCCCTGTCACGCTCCCCCTATCGGGTTTCCCCACATCACCCCCAGTCCTTCTCTCACATCAAATTGGATCGGTGTGCTAAAAATTGCACGTGCTCTGGTTTTTACCTCCTCTTTCCCCACAGTCGGGGGTCCTCCTCCTCCTGTTTCCCCCCCCCCCCCCTTTTTTTTCCCCTCATTTATTCATCATTTCCTTCAATTCATAGTACTAAACAGTACATCACTTGAGCATTATTGTAAGTATGCAAAAAAAATGACAGTTAAGGGTTGTTATCAAGTAGGCATTCATCTTGGAAGGAGGAAGTGTTATTGGATGCGTCTAATCAGTAACTCCCTATGAAATATCGATCTAATCTCAAGTGGTGTGCCATATCTAAAAATTCCAATACACATTTTTGCAATTATGATAAGTAAATTACAGTAAGAGATGACATAGCTGGAATGACCTCTATTCTTATCTACACCCAACAATGCTTCCTCAACAGTAATCTTGATGTTAATCTTAAACTTCATGAATATCTTATCTTCCACCACTTTCCAAATGTTTTTAATTTTTTCACAATGAAAGAAAAAGTGTTCAATGTAGTCAACAATACTGCAGTATTCACACTTATTTGACGTCTTGTAACCTAGCTTATTTAGAAGAATATTTGTCGGATATATGTTATGGATCAATTTCCAGTGCAATACTAGTAATCTAGTTTCAGATGTACATTTCTTTACACAATCCCAATGGCTATTGAGAATTACAGTGTTAAACTTGTTTAACCAGAAATTAACTGCGATTGGTTCAGTCATTTCTTTGTTTGTCAAATACTTTCTGAACTGACGAGGGAGTAATAGGGTGTCTTTACCTTGATCTGTGTTGTGGTTTCAATGTGTTGTTGGATATATCTGGCACACGAATTTATTGCAGTATACATTGCTCTGTATTCAAAAAATCTAGTCGGTTTTTCACCAACTATTTCACAAACAGCCTCTATAGATTTGAGTTGCCCGTCTTCATACAAGTCGGATACCGTTATTAACCCAGATTTCACCCAGTCTCTATAAAACAATGTCTGCCCTCTGTATCTGATGTGGTTATTATTCCACAGTGGTTGATTTCTAATCTCTGTTTTCAGAGAGAAATGTACATTACCTTCATGGTAATCATCAAGCCAGCATTTTAACACGTTTCTCCAAAAGATATTTGTAATAATACCTAATCCTTTGAACTCTCAGGATTTAACATTTGATTTAAAACAGTATAAATTTTTTGCAGAAAATGAATGATATGGAATGCACTTCCATTTCTCTTTCGTTGTCATCTGTAGTTTGGCAGCCTACGGGCAACAAAAAAGCCTTTTGCATGTCGTGCACATCAATCATATTCAGCCCACCAGATTCAATTTGTTTGCACATTACCTTTCTCTTGATCTTTTCAAATGCTTTTGTGTTTGAGTATTTTTTCTTCCAGATAAACCTGAATAATATAGTATTTATTTTATTCAATATATCCACGGGTGCACACAGTGATTGCATTGCATATGTAATTTGTGACAGTAACAGTGATTTCACATACATATTTTCCCCATGATACTAAGATTTCGTTTAGACCACATTTTGACCAGCTGGTTTATTTTATCAATACGTGGGAGCCAATTTTCTTCAATTTCAGAGGCGTTAATAGAGCTGTCAAAGTAAACACCTAAAATTTTGATACGCCGTTCCCATTTTAATCCTAAATATTCTTCATTACAATGTTTTCTTGAGCCAAGCCACATCGCTTCGGTTTTGTTTCGATTCATTGCGAGTCCTGAGAATTTTGAAAATATGACACCAAAGTAAGCGCGTTTTTAAGGTCGTTTTGATCTTCCACAAATAAGGATAAAATCATCGGCGTATTACAAAACTTTCAAAATAACATCATGTTCAGTAAGCCCCTTGGGTAATTTGATTCCATTCACGGTTTGATCAGCTCTTAATTTCAGTGCGAATAGTTCTAGGGAGAGTATAAAAGCTATTGGGGAGAAGGGACATCCCTGGCGAATTCCAGCATCAACAGAAAAAATCTCTGTTAACCAGCCTAAATAGTTGATGCAACTATTAGTTTTAGACATAATCACTTCTACCCATCTAACAAAATTATTTCCAAAATTAAAACATCTAAATGACCATGCAATATATTCTTTAGAAATAGTATCAATAGCTGCTTTGTAATCTAAGGCAAGGAGAATTCCAGGTTTATTCTTGAGATTAAGAGAACTAATTGTGTCATCGATTAATCTAATGTTGCTACTACTATTCCTTCCTTTAAGAAAGCCGACTTGGTCTTCACTAACTAGTGACTGAATGACACTGGAAAGTCTGATGGCAAGCGTTTTAGCCAAAAGCTTGTAGTCGGTGTTAGTCAGGGATACTGGTCGCCAATTGTTGAGATCCTCTCTGGGCAGTTGTTTTCCTTTATGAATTAAAATATAATTGCTCGCCTTTGTGACTCGCACATTTCTCCGAGTTTGAACGATTCATTAAAAGATCGCAAGACCAATTTTTTTAATTTTACTCCAAAACATTTTAGTCCATCAGAGCCTGGGGATGATCCGTTTTTTATTGTCTGTAAAGCTCGTGTTACTTCTTCTTCTGTCAATATCTGTTCTA
>JAMYXO010000055.1:37500-47500 GCA_033310375.1 Conus canariensis
CTCACGACCGTCGGCTTCACAGGCAAACGCTCTAACCATTTGGCCACCTGCATTAACATATAGATAGGTAGACAGAAAAAAATGAATTACGGATGAAAACCACAGTCAAAGCTTGAACAGCCCAGTGCCTGATTCAGTTTCTTTCCGTGTAACATGTATTTTATCTTCGATACAAACAGGAGGTCAGGTAATCAATTTTGTTTATACCGCCATTATTTTTTCTCAGATGGTATCATCTTCTGTTTCTGCGTTTGGTGTTTACACACACCTGCATCCCATCCTCTGCGTTTGGTGTTTACACACACCTGCATCCCATCCTCTGCGTTTGGTGTTTACACACACCTGCATCCCATCCTCTGCGTTTGGTGTTTACACACACCTGCATCCCATCCTCTGCGTTTGGTGTTTACACACACCTGCATCCCATCCTCTGCGTTTGGTGTTTACACACACCTGCATCCCATCCTCTCCCGCTGTCACCATGTGAAGGGAAAATGGCTTCCTCAACAAGACGGAGGTCGTAGATGACTGTTCGGTGTACACTGCATACATGCCCCTGCGCTTTGATCATATCATTGGGCAGTGTGTGAAAGGAAGGTTTCTGCATGTTGCCCCATAACCATCATTTAGCAGTGTGTGAAATGAAGGTTTGATAGTGGGGATGGATGATGATAACAATCATTGGACAGTATGTGAAATGAAGGTTTGATAGTGGGGATGGATGATGATAACAATCATTGGACAGTATGTGAAATGAAGGTTTGATAGTGGGGATGGATGATGATAACAATCATTGGACAGTGTGTGAAATGAAGGTTTGATAGTGGGGATGGATGATGATAACAATCATTGGACAGTGTGGAAATAAAGGTTTGATAGTGGGGGTGGATGATGATAACAATCATTGGACAGTGTGTGAAATAAAGGTTTGATAGTGGGGATGGATGATGATAACAATCATTGGACAGTGTGTGAAATGAAGGTTTCTGCACGTTGCCCCATACCTACAGTCTGTGACAGTGGGGATAGATGATGTTAACAATCATTACTTTTGTGCTGGTCGATTGAGAACACGGCATAGGAAAGAGCACTTTGGGCGAAATAGCCTGACACCATAGGCTACTACACATGATCTAGCTTGCAGAGCTGTTTCAAGATTGATGAGGAACAAGTATAACGGGGTTCAAAATTGCATGACGGGGTTTGAACACGCAGGAAGCTAACAAGATAAACTAGTCGGCAAGATGAATGCAGTAAAGATGCAAAATAAGAAGCCATTCGTAGTAAATGGCACTGCGAAGTGAACACAGCATTCTTGTCCAGCGAAGTGAGATTAATAGGTTGCGGTACTATCGCTTACCGCACTGCGGCAGGAATCAGGGTTCAAACCAGAATTGGGCATCAGCCTTGATCTCAGATGCTGGATCCTGCGGCCATGTAGCTGACCGACGATATAAAATATAGACCCCAGCCCTATCTCTCGTTTTTCTTCCTTTCTCTCACCCCTCCTGCCTCCCACTCTGTCCTCCTCTCCCGTCTACTCCTCCTCCTCTCGTCTCTCACTCCATCCATCATGCTTCTCACTCAGCTCCCCCTTTCCTCTCCCTCTCTCCTCACCCTCTAAACGAATGACTTGTGGCGCGGGCTGTCTCTGAGCATCCCCCAGTTTCGCGCCCGGTCATACAAGTTTAATTTTAAACAGGAATTTCAAACCCTGTGCCTGCGCTTTACTAAGTAGGTAAAAACTTGGTGAAAAGAACATTGCTTGAAAAAATGTCAGCGTCGTTAAGCGTGTCAGTGCGCTCAGACATGCACGCACATGAACATGAACATTTGAAGGCACTCTCACTGCCTCCACCCTGTGACGTCAACGTAAATTATGACGTCAACTTAAAATGACATAGGTAACTACATGACGAAAATAATAATATTGACGAGAGAAGAGAGCAAGAACTAACGGCCGAGGCTTTGGTGTCCAGCCTAATTTATTTTGTTTTAATCGTCGTTTTCTCCGTAGTGTTACTATGTGGAGAGGCTGACTTTCAAGTCAGTAGTACGTTGATATTCACTGTGTATGTGCGATACTTCTGATGACGGTACCAGCGAAATATGTACCAGGAAATTTAATTGTTATAGAAATGTTGTGAATGCTGTGTCGCCGAGAGTGACTTAAAACTCCTGCAAGAATATTTATGTGCTATAATTGTACCACCTCATGTGCGTCGGTGGGCTGAAGTTATTGATGTGAACATTGTAATATCAATACACGGAGAAACTAATTCATTTTTGTTTTAGATCAACAATATGTGGAATCGAAGTTTATTGTGTTCTATGGGACTTTGCTGAAATCGTGTTCTCCGGGGATTCAATATTGGTTGCTGTGCCTTGTGAATCTACAGTGCTTCTATGGTTTACTGTGCTTTATGAATCTGCGGCTCTTCTTCTGTGGATTGCTGTGCTTTGTGAATCTGCGGTTCTTCTATGGATTGCTGTGCTTTATGAATCTGCGGCTCTTCTTCTGTGGATAGCTGTGCTTTGTGAATCTGCGGTTCTTCTGCTATGGATTACTGTGCCTTGTGAATTTGCGGTTCTTCTTCTGATAGTTTGACGTGATTTATTGTGCTTGTTGTGTGGAGACCCTGTTTCTTCTTCTTCTTAATCGCTTGTGTTTGTGAACGGCTGTGCTTATTATGTGGGGACCTTGGTTATCCTTATTTGTCTTCTTTTAGTGTTGTAGACTGTGGCTTGGGTACTGTGGAACCGAGTGTGTTGACTGCATATGTGAGACACTGTGGACGGCGCCGGCGAGATCTGTGAGTGATACCAAGATATGTACTATGATATGCTGATATCTGATGATTGAAGTTCCTATGTATTGATATCTTGATCTATATGCTATGTAGTGACATGTATTGATTTGTACCAGTTCACATGAATGTATGTTTGATGGTTCAGGCAGCATAATTATAAAGAAAAAAAAAATCTAACTCGTGTGTTGCCTGGCTATCCATGTGCGTTTGGTGTGGGTGTGCGTAGGGAATAATTATTACACGCATCCAAACTTTTGAGAGCGAGAGTCAGACAGCAAAACACGCACCGCACACCATCCGTAACACCCCTCCATAACCCAACCCCAATCCCCCTACACACAGTCACACTTCCGCAAGAAAACGTCCTTAACCTTGTATGTTAACAGCAAGTGCTTGAACTTTTAAAATTTAAAAAGGATTAGTAGTAAGGCCGCCAAACAAAGGGACAAACACATCACAAGACAAAACACGACGCGTTTTGAACTCTTAGGTCTTCTTCAGGTAAGAGAAACAACATTCAGGACAATGAACATGAGGAACGAGCAATCAGTTATCTTTTCAAATTCGGCGCAAGATGGGCGTGGAGTGAACACATTGAATGAGAACGTTAAGATGAGCGTGGAGTGAACACATTGAATGAGAACGTTTAAGATGGGCGTGGAGTGAACACATTGAATGAGAACGTTTAAGATGGGCGTGGAGTGAACACATTGAATGAGAACGTTTAAGATGGGCGTGGAGTGAACACATTGAATGAGAACGTTTAAGATGGGCGTGAATTGTTCACATTGAATGAGAACGTTTAAGATGGGCGTGGAGTGAACACATTGAATGAGAACGTTTAAGATGGGCGTGGAATGTACACATTGAATGAGAACGTTTAAGATGGGCGTGGAGTGAACACATTGAATGAGAACGTTTAAGATGGGTGTGGAGTGAACACATTGAATGAGAACGTTTAAGATGGGCGTGGAATGTACACATTGAATGAGAACGTTTAAGATGGGTGTGGAGTGAACACATTGAATGAGAACGTTTAAGATGGGCGTGGAGTGAACACATTGAATGAGAACGTTTAAGATGGGCGTGGAATGTACACATTGAATGAGAACGTTTAAGATGGGCGTGGAGTGAACACATTGAATGAAAAAGTTTGAGTGTTCAACCCCTCACGCACATTATGCACGCTGGTCCCATCAAAGCCGGCATCAACATGACGTCATTTCACTCGACGACGTAGTAGGCAATCCAAATGTACGCAAACCACTTGCTCACATAAAACAACAACAATATTCCCTGCATTTTATACATAAAACGTTTATTTTTTGGTTCAAATATGACATTCATGGAACAAGATCTTCTTTCATGTTTTGTGAATACAACTCAAAACGCAAGTAATTAAGTATGTGTATGTATTCTTTGACATTTATGCACAAAAACGTCATTCATATTGAATGAATATGTGTTCAAGAATGGTGCAAGAAAAAAAAATGGAATCGTGTCCATGACAACTATGATTTAGAAAGCTTATCAGCATATTACGTTTGTTTTATAAAATGAAAACACACACACACAAAAACTCGATTGTATTCAGAGTTGATACTGTTGACATCAGTAACCTTTGAAACAGTGACTTTGTTCATGAAAACATGTTAAGAACAGATGCAACAATATAGTTACGTTTTCAACCACTAATGTAAGTCCCCATTGTAGCCTACTACAGTGAATTCCAAATTTCCCGCCCGAAGTGAAGCAGTTTGAAAGCCTCTTCATTTTTCCCTGTGATGTCAATGAAAAGTACAAAGCACTGTCTTCTTTTGCAGACACCTTATCGGACACTTTGTTTCCTTCCTGTCAACACCAAACATCTCATTGGACACTTTGTTTCCTTCATGTAAACACCATATGTCTTCTTTTGCAGACACCTTATTGGACACTTTGTTTCCTTCCTGTCAACACCAAACATCTCATTGGACACTTTGTTTCCTTCATGTAAACACCATATGTCTTCTTTTGCAGACACCTTATTGGACACTTTCTTCCCTTCCTGAAAACTCCAGACACCTTATTGGACACTTTGTTTCGTTCCTGTACACACCAAACACCTTATGGGACACTGTGTTCCCTTCCTGTAAACACCATGTGTCTTCTTTTGCAGACACCTTATTGGACACTTTGTTCCCTTCCTGTAAACACCATGTGTCTTCTTTTGCAGACACCTTATTGGACACTGTGTTCCCTTCCTGTAAACACCATGTGTCTTCTTTTGCAGACACCTTATTGGACACTGTGTTCCCTTCCTGTAAACACCATGTGTCTTCTTTTGCAGACACCTTATTGGACACTTTGTTCCCTTCCCGTAAACAGCATATGTTTTCACACTTGCGTGGAAAACTGTAATTTTTAGTGAATGTTGCAATTGGAGTCTTAGACTGAATTTCTTCCATTGTCTTAATGCTAAGAATCACTGAATATTTTGTCGGGTGTGCCCGTAGGATTCGTATGTTTCGCAATCTGTTCTGGCAGGTTTTGATACGCAATTTGTGAGCCTGAGCTACGCCTTAACACAAAAGACTAGTGTGGTATATTCTGTTTCTACTGCAGGTTTTGTGCCGAACCTCTTTTGCCATCATGAATGGCCTGTGAGATGCGTTCTGCCATTTCAGTTTATCCAATTTTTTTTTTTATGAATTGCTATAGACCGACGTGTACTCCTCACATTGAATACCCATTAACAGTTATAATTCCCTATATCATTAATCATACTGTCTTTTAAAACATGGTGCAAATGTTTGCGGGTGCGTTGTGTGTGTGTGTGTGTGTGTGTGTGTGTGTGTGTGTGTGTGTGTGTGTTCAAGTGCACGCGCGAGCGTGCACTTTGTGCCATCCGTTGATTGCATGATAGTCATTAAGCACTTAAAACATTTTTCGTATCTAGAAATAAACAGGCATAAAAGCAATCTGACTAATATGAATCATTATTACCATACTTTAGACTTTCACTCACGACAAATTAAAACGATTAAACAAGTGTGGTAAATGAAACAGAACTCGGTGATAATATATGACAAAATTTAGTAAATGAAATACAGATACTTTTTTCAAACAGGCATTTTTTTTTTAAACAAGAACAGTATCAAAACAATATTTTAAAAAACCGTGATCAAAACGTCTTTTCTTTTTCGGATTAAATGTCAACAATAATAACAATATTTTAGCATGTTAAAACTGCTTACTCATAATGATAGAAAAAATCATCTAATTTGTTGTCAGGTTTGTTAATAACAGTATCGTACGTATTTATATACGTTTTGTGAGTAATATTGTATATAATTATCTTAATACAATGGATACAACGACATAGAGTAAACATGTCTGGAGTCTACCAAATGCAATATCCTGGAAAAGCGTACCAGATCCTACCAAGCAGATAGAAATACTCTCTTTCAAACAAGGAAATTGTTACAACGTAGCGGAAACTAAAAGTAGTGAACAAAATAAGCGAAATGAAAACTTCTTAAAAAGCGATCAGCTGGAAGAATACAACATATAAACACGATGTACTGACAGTGATAGTTCAAAAGGTTTTCTTCTGTGCTTTGGGGTTTGTTAATAAAACAGTTTTGAGCATATTTCTATATGTTTTGTCATGAACATGTACTTCCTTGTTAATAGAACGAATGAAACGAAACTGGAGTCTACTAGTGTGACATCCTGAAGAAATATACTGAATACTATGGAGCAGATAGAAATACCTTCTTTCAAACAGGCAATTTCGCTATTAGAAATACAGCAGAGCAAAACCTAGAAAAACAAGCAGTGATAAAACGCCTTTTACATGCAAAGTTAACAACAAAAGGACTATTGTAATATGTGCTTGCTACTGACTTGTAACTATATCAAAAATCGTTAAAAAAGCAAAATTGTAGATATTTCTTCGCATTTTGTTATTAACTGTATTTCAGTTTTTCCCTAATGGAACAAATGCATTGACGAATCGCAGAGATAAGTTGTGCCTTCTCAACTGCGATATCCTGATTTAAAAAAAAAAGAAATAAAACATGCAGGATACCATCCAGAATGCACGCGGAAGAAATGTGCCTCGAGAACAATACATCTGGAAGAAGGGAACACTTTAAAAAAAAACACACGTTTACCATGGAGACATGTCAACATTAGGTTTCGGAAGGACAGAAGAAATCTAAGGTGAAGATTGACTTTTGTTCCAGAAGCTGAAATGCATGGACCTGAGTTTACACCAGATTCCAAGAGGGTTCACGCTGATATGGAATAAATACGTTTACCAAATATTAACAACGATTCAATGGTTTCGTAGACTTCTTGCAGGGAACCTGCAACATTTTGCCTTCACCAATCTTGCAGCAGTCACCACAAATGATCCAATGATGCATTTGAACCAAAGATTAGACAAGTGAAACAGTGACAAAAGGGCTGCTGCTGCTATAATCAGTGAACAATTCTAAAACAAAAAGGACACGAAGACATGCCTCGGGAACTAAGCGTGCAGTGTAAGGAATGACGCTGCAAAACAGCAAGCCTGGTGTTGATGATTGATGCATCAGCACAAAATGGATGATGATTTGGGAATGGACACAGATTACAATTTGATCATGTAGTTGGTACATCAGCACAGAATTGAAGATGATTTTGGAATGGACACAGATTACAATTTGATCATGTAGTTGGTACATCAGCACAGAATTGATGATGATTTGGGAATGGACACAGATTACAATTTGATCATGTAGTTGGTACATCAGCACAGAATTGATGATGATTTGGGAATGGATACAGATTACAAACTCATCATATGATTGATTGAATTAGACAGAATTGAAGATGATTATCGAATGGATACAGACTTCAAATTGATCATGTGATCGGTACATCAGCACAGAATTGAAGATGATTATGGAATGGATACAGATTACAGGCTCATCATATGATTGATTGAACAGAACAGAATTGAAGATGATTTTGGAATCGATACAGATTACAAATTGATCATGTGATTAGTGCACCAGCACAGAATTGATGATGCTGTTGGAATGGATACAGATTACAAATTGATCATGTGATCGGTGCATCAGCACAGAATGAAGATGATTATGGAATGGATACAGATTACAAATTGATCATGTGATTAGTGCTACAGTACAGAATTGAAGATGATCTTGGAGTGGATACAGATTACAAATTGATAATAGATTACAAATTGATCATGTGATCGGTGCATCAGCACAGAATGAAGATGATTATGGAATGGATACAGATTACAAATTGATCATGTGATTAGTGCTACAGTACAGAATTGAAGATGATCTTGGAGTGGATACAGATTACAAATTGATAATGTAACTGATGCATCGGCACATAACTGGAGATGATCTTGGAATGGATACAGATTACCAGTTGATCATCTTGTGAACGACAAATGGGTTTGTGCGCCACAAAATACTTCATACATTTGTTCAGCACAAACGAAGTATATGGCACGCATTAGTTATAAATAACTGATGCAAGTTACATACGTGAACAATGTAATGACAATATTGACGTGAAATATTTTTCTGAGCACCATTTACAGCCAAGCTAACTGCAGAGACAGCAGCATTCTATGACCATCTTCATACTAACACACACAACACACACACACACACACACACACACACACACACACACACACACCACGTAGAGGACCAAATTAATACAGAAATAGCTGCACCACTATATTCCAGTTACTAGGTCATAAGTATCACTTAAAGGTTGCAAAGAAAGCAACTGGAATTAATGAACAAGACATCTGGTATTGTATCAATACTTACTAAAAACGTTTTCATACCAACCAATATTGTATAATGAACGGCTGGTTTCCATGTGTATGCTTTCAACAACACTCTAAACATCTAAGATAGCTGGAAACCATCTTAAGTCAACAGACCTGTTGTGGTAGACAACGTATGACAGAAACCAATCATGAAAACACAGAAAAAAGAGCTGACGGAACACAGTGTCCACAGCATGTTCCAGGGGGGAACTGGTCAACACCTCATACAGTTTAGTTCATAATCATTTCTTCAATGGAGTAACAAACGATGATTTCAAAACAACATGCACAAGGAACACATCTGAACAGTTGTTGTCTTGCCATAGACAGTACAAGAGGAACACATCTGAACAGTTGTTGTCTTGCCATAGACAGTACAAGAGGAACACATCTGAACAGTTGTTGTCTTGCCATAGAAAGTACAAGAGGAACGCATCTGAACAGTTGTTGTCTTGCCATAGACAGTACAGAAAGGCCTGTAGGATTCACGTGTGTGGACAAACTCACATGAAGGACAAAGTGTGCGTGGGATTTACATGCAGGGACAGAGGCAAGTAGTGGACTTAATGCAGGGACTGAGGCAAGTAGGAGACTAATGCAGGGACAGAGGCAAGTAGTGAGACTTAATGCAGGACAGAGGCAAGTAGTGGACTTAATGCAGGGACAGAGGCAAGTAGTGGACTTAATGCAGGGACAGAGGCAAGTAGTGGACTTAATGCAGGGACAGAGGCAAGTAGTGGACTTAATGCAGGGACAGAGGCAAGTAGTGGGACTTAATGCAGGGACAGAGGCAAGTAGTGGGACTTAATGCAGGACAGAGGCAAGTAGTGGGACTTAATGCAGGGACAGAGGCAAGTAGTGGGACTTAATGCAGGGACAGAGGCAAGTAGTGGGACTTAATGCAGGGACAGAGGCAAGTAGATCTTGTTCGCATGATGTAGCCTATTCATCCCCATACCACACATATCTTACTGCTTTGTTGGATTAGTCTGTTTTGTTACGACTTACGTCAATCAGTCAGGAACACCACACCTTGCGCCCTATATGTCATAATGACTTACCCCACCCTCACACACGTCCCCAATCCCCATCCCACCCCGACATTACCAAAGCTGACGGCCTGTTCTGCTCCACCCCACCCCGACATTACCAAAGCTGACTGCCTGTTCTGCTCCACCCCACACCCGACATTACCAAAGCTGACTGCCTTTCTGCTCCACCCCACCCCGACATTACCAAAGCTGACGCCTTATCTGCTCCACCCCACCCCGACATTACCAAAGCTGACGGCCTGTTCTGCTCCACCCCACCCCGACATTACCAAAGCTGACTGCCTGTTCTG
>JAMYXO010000055.1:52500-97500 GCA_033310375.1 Conus canariensis
CTTTTTCTGGTATTAAAGCAGCTATTACTGAATAAATACAAAAAAAAAAAAAAAATCAAAGTTGAAAATACAAATGAATGTTTAAATATGTATGTATGTTACAAAACGTTAACGTTAGTTTGTAAAGGGTCAAGATTATATTGACATTTTTATAGATAATCATACACACCCGAAAATCTGTACGAACTGGAATATAAAACTGAACGTTGAAAATGACTGGAAAAACTGTTTTCTTTATCTGAGTAAAATTTCTGACATAAAAATGAAATGGTTACAGTTACGAATAATACACAGATGTCTTGGTACTAATGTTGTGCTGAAAAAAATGGGTGTATTGAACAGCGATGTTTGTACTTTCTGTACCTCTGTTAAGGACAGTATTACACATATGTTTTGTTATTGTACGGTCATACAACGTTTTTGGGAAACGCTGGTGGTTTTGATGAATGTAAAATGTATGTGTGCATTTAATTTGCAGATAACTGAACCATTAGCCATAGTTGGATTTGATAAAGATATACATATAAACCATGTATTTTATTTTATTGTATTATTTGCAAAACACTATTTATATCAGTGTAGAACAGAACAGAAATCACCCAGACTGCAAGTTTTTCTTAATAAGCTAAAATACAGATATAAAACTAAAGAATACATTGCTCGAAAAATTTGTATATAACGATTTCCTTTCCAAATGGCACCCATATACGCCGATGTTCGCAGGCTCAGAATGAATTACGAATGATTATGACATTGTACATTATACGAGTACAAGTATGATTATAGTACCCTAAAACTGTTACACCGCCTAAAACAGCCCCTTTGGATATAATACAGAACCTTCTATATGTATATGTATTATATATATATATATATGTGTGTGTGTGTGTGTGTGTGTGTGTGTGTGTGTGTGTGTGTGATGTGTGTGTGTGTGTAATATATATTAGCTAGGGAAAATTAGTAAAAAAAATCTTAGAGAAAACCATAAAAAGCATAAAAGAAAACACTGAATTCAATCTCTGGAAAAACACATATGAAGTCATACAATGGTTAAAAAAAACTCAACAAACAAGAAAATACAGTTTTTATAACATTCGACATAGTAGATTTCTACCCATCTATAGATGAAAAGCTACTAACTAAAGCTATAAAATTTGCCAACAAGTACACAGAAATATCAGGGTCAGAAATGGAAATCATTTTCCATACAAAGAAAACTTTACTGCACAGTAAAAATGAAACCTGGATTAAAAACACAAACAGGAATTCAACTTTTGATGTCACGATGGGATCATATGATGGTGCCGAAACTTGTGAACTTGTAGGACTATTCATGTTATCCCATATTCAAAAAAAACCTTGGAAAACAAACTGGACTGTACAGGGATGACGGCCTTGCAGCTCTGAATGACAACCCTAGGAATATCGAAAATAAGAAAAAAGAATTGTGTAAAATTTTCCACAACCAAAACTTAAAAATCACCATAGAAGCAAACAAAAAGATAGTGAACTATTTAGACATAACGTTAGACCTCAACCAACATACATATAAACCATACAAGAAACCAAATGACACGCCTGTTTATGTAAACATCAAAAGCAATCACCCACCCTCCATACTGAAAACAATACCCAAAAGCATAAACAAAAGACTGTCTAATTTGTCATGTAACGAAACAGTATTCAACAATGCTACAGCTGAGTACCAAGAGGCGTTACATAAAAGTGGCTACAATTATAAACTACAATACGATCCAGACAACGATACAAAAAGATGCAGAAAGAACAGGAAAAGGAACATCATATGGTACAACCCCCCATATGATGCAAGAACCAAAACAAATGTAGGGAAAGAATTCTTTAAAATTTTGACATCATCCTTCCCAAAAGACCATAAATTATTTAAGATATTCAATAAAAATAACATCAAATTATCATATTCATGTATGCCGAATCTCAAAAATGCCATTGATTCGGCAAATAAAATGAAAAATAACACAGAGAAAAATGAGGGTGACAAAAAGAAATCTTGTAACTGTACCAAAAAAGAACAATGCCCTCTAAGCAACAAATGCCTTTACAGCAACATTGTGTACCAAGCCACTGTAACATCAGAGAACGCAGAAGAAACATATGTAGGTATCACTGGTAACCAATTCAAAACTAGATACGCAAACCATAAACAATCATTCAACAAAGAAAAATATAAAAACCAAACAGAACTGAGTAAATATATCTGGAAACTTAAAGACAAAAACACAGACTACAACATATCTTGGAAAATCTTAAAAAGAGCAGCACCATACAACAACACTCAAAAAGATGTAATCTATGCCTAACAGAGAAATACATCATACTATGTAAACCACAATTAGCAACTTTAAATATCAGAACAGAAATGGTTAACAATTGCAGACACAGATGGAAGTTCCTAACAGTGAACAAAAACACCTGAAACACATGTAGCACGGGGAAAAACAGCAGCAAGCTATATATACACACAACACTGGCAATACAAGCTCACTACACCCTGACGACCGCACTGACAGAGCGAAACAGATCTGTAGGTTTTAAGCCTGAATTTTAACTTGCTTTTAATACAGCAAATGCCGCTCCCACTCTGGTCGAGCACTGTTTTTTAAAATAACGCTGATCCTCAGCACTACCCTCTCTCTCTCTCTCTCTCCTCTCTCTCTCTCTCTCTCTCTGTATGTATAATATATATATATATATATATATATATATATATGCATATGTGTGTTTGTCTTTGTTTTCTTTATATATATAAAGAAAACAAAGACAAATATGTAAAATTTCATAATGCACTAGGCTTGCCTCATGTGCTCTCTCTCTCTCTCTCTCTCTCTCTCTCTCTCTCTCTCTCTCTCTCTCTCTCTCTCTCTCTCTCTCTCTCTACCACGTAAAGAGGCTGTAACCGTGCCTTAAAAATGTAGACTGGTATTGTAGCTGTGTTTAGTATGTTGACTTCCTCTTGTCTCTCTATCGTCTGTTTGGATTTGTTCTTTTTTTATTTCATATTCTAATGTGCTGTACTGTATTTGAATTTAAAAAACAAAAAAAGAAAAAAAAAAGAGAATTGATAGGGAGACAAAGAGATGGACTGAGGGAAACTCCGATAGAAAGACGAAGAGAGAGAGAGAGAGAGAGAGAGAGAGAGAGAGAGAGAGAGAAGAGAGACAGACAGACAGACAGACAGACAGACAGACAGACAGACAGACAGACAGAGGCAGAGAGACAAAGAGAGAAACAGTGAGATAGAGAGAGGTCATACAGTTCTGACAAAAATGTTAATATCGTACAATTGATATGAGATGCCACAAAACCTAATCATAACATAGTGCATATTATGATATACATCTTAGACTATCAAAAGTGATAAAAAGTAATAAAACTCTGTGCACATATTTATGAGTATGAGGCATTGTTCATGCCCAGCACGCGTTTCATCTTATTGTCCACACAGGTTGTGTTTCATAATCATAAAATCTTACTGCTTTTGTATAAACACATGTTCAGGACCGGAATGTGGAAATAAATACTCTTCTAAACGACTTCATGAAAAAATAAAAAAGGATCTTTTGCAACTCAAAGACTTTCAACAATCTTTGATTACCTGTACGGTTACTTGATAACAATATTCGTGTTAACATTCGCGGTTTACCTCGAACTAGCTTTCTGAAACCAGTACCTCCATGACCAAAGCACTCAGCTTGAAATGGTACTTCAGACCTTAGCAGACTTAGCATCGCGAGTAAAAGCTGAAGATTTCATTTGGAAAGTCTGTACCGTACATTTTTTAAAAAACAGATATCTGCAGGAGTGACCTCAGTGCCTTCCTGTTTTATCTCTGACTTCTAGTAACACACATTTCGGATGGAAGGCCCCACGAGGAAAACAACAGTGGTAAAGCTATGGGGAAAAAATGAAAGGGGAAAAAATGAAAGAAAAATAATGACTGCAGAAGGTTGTTCGTGTTAAAGACAACAAAATGTAACAAGGTGGGAGGGGGGTGGGGGGGGGGGTGATTGAACCATCCCGAGCCGTGCTGCCCATGGTATAGGGAGATGCAAAACACAACGTGCCAGATATCCAGACAGGCTGAAAGGCAGACAAACGCGTACTGCTTGACATCAGTCTCACTGATGTCTACTGAGGCTTGATGTGTTAGCGTAGATGTTTTTCGAGTTTCTGTATTGCTGGATGACCTCATAGATAAACCGATACTGGACCTGGAACAAACGTTATAAAGTCAGGACACTGCAGATTAGTGGGTCTATGAAGTAGGGTATGAAGTGTTGACACTGCAGCTTAGTGGGTCTATGAAATAGGGTGTGAAGTGTTGGCACTGTAGCTTAGTGGGTCTATGAAATAGGGTGTGAAGTGTTGACACTGTAGCTTAGTGGGTCTATGAAATAGGGTGTGAAGTGTTGACACTGTAGCTTAGTGGGTCTATGAAATCGGGTGTGAAGTGTTGACACTGTAGCTTAGTGGGTCTATGAAATAGGGTATAAAGTATTGACACTGTAGCTTAGTGGGTCTATGAAATAGGGTGTGAAGTGTTGACACTGTAGCTTAGTGGGTCTATGAAATAGGGTATAAAGTGTTGACACTGTAGCTTAGTGGGTCTATGAAATAGGGTGTGAAGGGTGTGAAGTGTTCTCCTGAATCAGTTCAATCTTCGTAGCTTGGTACATGAATAAACGAATGAACGGTCTATAGGCTAGGGTATGAAGTGTTCTGCTGATTCAGTTAAATCTGCATCACTTGCTACATGAATGCACGAACGAACAGTTCGCAACAATGAGCTGGATTTAAACAAAGTTTATGTGTAATATAGTTTATGAACATCAGTCATACGTCTCGGATACAAACACGTTTTCAATGTTTCAAGTGTTAAAAAGACAAACGTTCTACAATCAGAGATTAACTGGTAGAACATCTGGAAAAAGACACACCATGACACAGAACTGCTCACGCACAAACACACACACACACACACACACACACACACACACACACACACACACACACACACTTGATTTAACACTTATATCTCCTGCCATAGCTCCAAGCTGTGAGTGGTCTACCTTCAAAGATCCTCTTGGTAGTGATCATTTGCTAATAATTATTACCATTAAGGGTAAACAATCCGTTCAAAACTGCGCCAAAGATAAGATCCCAAAATATAATTATAATAAAGCAGTTTGGGATAAATTTGAAAACATACTCTCTACTTACAATTGTGAAGAGATAATGTCTGATAACATTGACACAAGCTACGCGAATTTTGTTGATATTGTTTTACATGCAGCTGATCTCTCAATACCAAGGTGCAATTCTGATGCATCAAACAAATATGCAGGGAATGTATGGTGGAATGCTACTTGTGAAGAAGCAAGAGAAAAAAAGATGCAGGCCTATAAAATATATTTAAAAGATAAGAAAGATCCTGACAAAATTGCTGAAAAGAATAGAGCAAAAAATCATAGTAACAGAGTAATCGAAAAAGTCAAGGAGCAATATTGGTCAAATTTCTGTGAAAATGAAATACATGACCACAAAGATCTTCAGAAAACATGGAAAAAATTAAAAGACATGAAAAACGGAATCAGTCTTCCTGAATATCCCATAAAATTAGAAAATAATGAGTTTCCTTCAAAATTTGAAAAGGCTGAAGCATTTGCAAATATTTTTGCAAAAAATAGCAATAGGGAGGGCCTGACAGAAAAGCAAAAGATATACAGAGAGAAAATGGAGGATAAGGAAACGCATGAAAAAAGTCCCAATAATAGTCACTATACAAACGCTCCCCTTACATTTCAAGAAGTAAAGGATGCAATTTTCTCTATTGGTTCGAAAAGAAAGTCAGTGGGACCAGATGCGATTTCCAATGAAATGATAAAGCATTTGCCAGTTAATTTCACAATGTTTCTAAACTTATTATTTCAGAAATGTTGGTCTGAAGGGCTTCAACCATCTTTGTGGAAAAAATCAATTGTAACCCCTATCCCTAAAGAGGGCAAGTCAAAATCAGACAAAAATAACTACAGGCCAATTGCTCTCACTTCACATGTGGGAAAACTTATGGAAAGAATTATTCTAAAAAGACTTGAACATCATTGTGAAAAAAATGGTATAATACCAATACAACAGGCGGGCTTTAGAAAGGGTAGATCTACAGTTGACCATCTTGTAAAAATTACAACACAGGTTAAATATCAGTTTGCACGCAGAAAAAATGTTCTTGCCACGTTTTTTGACATTAGAAAGGCATATGACCAAGTCTGGCATTCAAAACTTCTGAACAAATTGAAGTTAATTGGTCTCTCAGGATGTATGTACAATTACTTAAAAACCTTTTTAAAGTGATAGAACAATACAGACAAAGGTAGGAAATGTATACTCTAATGAAAGACATGTCCAGATGGGAATCCCGCAAGGAGCTGTAATAGCTCCTATCCTGTTTAATATTTTGATCCATGATCTTCCTAAATCATTATCAAAAACTGTTGAACTAGCACAATATGCGGATGATATCTGCATATGGATGAAAGTTACTTTAAAACGTCACACACCAGTTAGATCAATCAACTATATTAAAAAGATATATCAAAATGAACTAGATAAAATTAGTAAGTACATGACTGAAAATGGATTGGCCCTTTCAGCTGAAAAATCGCATATGGTTCTGTTCAATACTGGTTATGATCCTAATCCTCTGCCTTCATTTCAAATAGATGGATTGTGCCTTGAATATAAAAAAGTTGTAAAATTTTTAGGAGTAAATTTAACTTCTAAATTGAGCTGGAATAATCACATACAAACTATTTTAACAAAAGCTAAGAAAACTTTAAATTTCTTGAAAATGGTGAGTCAACAATCCTGGGGTAAAGACAGTAAAGTATTAACACATTTAGCTACTGCGCTTGTACGATCAAAACTATCCTATGCTTAGGAGACATTTTTTTCAGCCCCAAAATATTTAATCAAAAAGTTGCAGAGTATTGATAGTAAAGCTTATCTCTCTCTCTCTCTCTCTCTCTCTCAACTCTCTCTCTCTCTACGCTCTCTATCTTTACCACGTAAAGAGGCTGTAACCGTTGCCCTTTAAAATGTAGACTGGTATTGTAGCTGTGTTTAGTATGTTGACTTTCCTTTGTCTCTCTATCGTCTGTTTGGATTTGTTCTTTTTTTTTATTTTCATATGCTAATGTGTGTACGGTATTTGAATTTAAAAATCAAAAAAAGAAAAAAAAAAAAAAGAGAATTGATAGGGAGACAAAGAGATGGACTGAGAGGGAAACTCCGATAGAAAGACGAAGAGAGAGTGGACGAGAGAGAGTGAGACTGGACATGGAGACGCAGGGAGGACGGTGAGAGGTGAGGACGAGGGAGAGACGAGAGAGTCGAGAGAGATGGGAGGACGAGGTTGAGAGAGGGGGAGGCGCGAGAGGAGAGGAGAGACAGACAGACAGCAGACAGACCAGACAGACAGACAGAAGACAGCAGAACAGACAGGACAGAGGCAGTGAGACAAAGAGAGATACAGTGAGATAGAGAGAGGTCATACAGTTCTGACAAAAATGTTAATATCGTACAATTGATATGAGATGCCACAAAATACCTAATCATACTAGTTGATTATTGTGATATACCAATCTTAGACTTTATCAAAAGTGATAAAAAGTAATACAACTCTGTGCCATATTTATGGTATGAGGCATTGTTATGCCCGCCCAGGCAAGCGTTTACATCGTATTGTCCACACAGGTTGTTTTTCATGATTCATAAAATCTTACTGCTTTTGTTAAAACAGGATCAGGGACGAATGTGGAATTATATAATCTTCTAAACGTCATTCTTGAAAATGAAAGGATCTTTTGCAACTCAACCACCTTTCAACAATCTTTGATTACCTGGACGGTTACTTGATAACAATTTTCGTGTTAATCATCGCGGTTTAACTCGAACTAGCTTCTGAAAAACAGTTACCTCCATGACAAAGCACTCAGCTTGAAATGGTACCTTCAGACTATAGCAGTACTTTGCTCGCGAGTAAAAGCTGAAGATTTCAATTGGAACTGTCTGAATCGTACATTTTTTAAAAACAGATATCTGCTGGAGTGACTCAATGCCTTCCTGTTTTATCTCTGATTCTAGATAAACTTTTCGGAGGAAGGCCCACGAGGAAAACAACGCTGGTAAAGCTATGGCGGAAAAAATGAAAGAAAAATAATGACTGCTAGAAGGTTTGTTCGTGTTAAAGACAACCAAAATGTAACAAGGTGGAGGGGGGTGGGGGGGGTGATTGGCCAGCCCGAGCCGTGCTGCCCATGGTATAGGGAGATGCAAAAACAACACCGTGCCAGATATCCAGGACAGGCTGTATGGTGACAAACCTGCGTACTGCATTGGATATCCAGTCTCAGTGGATGTCTACTGAGGGCTTGATGTGTTAGCGTAGATGTTTTTCGAGTTTCAGTATTGCTGGATGACCTCTTAGATAAACCGATACTGGACCTGGAACAAACGTTATAAAGTCAGGACACTGCAGATTAGTGGGTCTATGAAGTAGGGTATGAAGTGTTGACACTGCAGCTTAGTGGGTCTATGAAATAGGGTGTGAAGTGTTGGCACTGTAGCTTAGTGGGTCTATGAAATAGGGTGTGAAGTGTTGACACTGTAGCTTAGTGGGTCTATGAAATAGGGTGTGAAGTGTTGACACTGTAGCTTAGTGGGTCTATGAAATCGGGTGTGAAGTGTTGACACTGTAGCTTAGTGGGTCTATGAAATAGGGTGTGAAAGTATTGACACTGTAGCTTAGTGGGTCTATGAAATAGGGTGTGAAGTGTTGACACTGTAGCTTAGTGGGTCTATGAAATAGGGTATAAAGTGTTGACACTGTAGCTTAGTGGGTCTATGAAATAGGGTGTGAAGGGTGTGAAGTGTTCTCCTGAATCAGTTCAATCTTCGTAGCTTGGTACATGAATAAACGAATGAACGGTCTATAGGCTAGGGTATGAAGTGTTCTGCTGATTCAGTTAAATCTGCATCACTTGCTACATGAATGAACGAACGAACAGTTCGCAACAATGAGCTGGATTTAAACAAAGTTTATGTGTAATATAGTTTATGAACATCAGTCATACGTCTCGGATACAAACACGTTTTCAATGTTTCAAGTGTTAAAAAGACAAACGTTCTACAATCAGAGATTAACTGGTAGAACATCTGGAAAAAGACACACCATGACACAGAACTGCTCACGCACAAACAACACACACACACACACACACACACACACACACACACCACACACACACACACACACACATTGATTTAACACTTATATCTCCTGCCATAGCTCCAAGCTGTGAGTGGTCTACCTTCAAAGATCCTCTTGGTAGTGATCATTTGCCAATAATTATTACCATTAAGGGTAAACAATCCGTTCAAAACTGCGCCAAAGATAAGATCCCAAAATATAATTATAATAAAGCAGTTTGGGATAAATTTGAAAACATACTCTCTACTTACAATTGTGAAGAGATAATGTCTGATAACATTGACACAAGCTACGCGAATTTTGTTGATATTGTTTTACATGCAGCTGATCTCTCAATACCAAGGTGCAATTCTGATGCATCAAACAAATATGCAGGGAATGTATGGTGGAATGCTACTTGTGAAGAAGCAAGAGAAAAAAGATGCAGGCCTATAAAATATATTTAAAAGATAAGAAAGATCCTGACAAAATTGCTGAAAAGAATAGAGCAAAAAATCATAGTAACAGAGTAATCGAAAAAGTCAAGGAGCATATTGGTCAAATTTCTGTGAAAATGAAATACATGACCACAAAGATCTTCAGAAAACATGGAAAAAATTAAAAAGACATGAAAAACGGAATCAGTCTTCCTGAATATCCCATAAAATTAGAAAATAATGAGTTTCCTTCAAAATTTGAAAAGGCTGAAGCATTTGCAAATATTTTTGCAAAAAATAGCAATAGGGAGGGCCTGACAGAAAAGCAAAAGATATACAGAGAGAAAATGGAGGATAAGGAAACGCATGAAAAAAGTCCCAATAATAGTCACTATACAAACGCTCCCCTTACATTTCAAGAAGTAAAGGATGCAATTTTCTCTATTGGTTCGAAAAGAAAGTCAGTGGGACCAGATGCGATTTCCAATGAAATGATAAAGCATTTGCCAGTTAATTTCACAATGTTTCTGAACTTATTATTTCAGAAATGTTGGTCTGAAGGGCTTCAACCATCTTTGTGGAAAAAATCAATTGTAACCCCTATCCCTAAAGAGGGCAAGTCAAAATCAGACAAAAATAACTACAGGCCAATTGCTCTCACTTCACATGTGGGAAAACTTATGGAAAGAATTATTCTAAAAAGACTTGAACATCATTGTGAAAAAAATGGTATGATACCAATACAACAGGCGGGCTTTAGAAAGGGTAGATCTACAGTTGACCATCTTGTAAAAATTACAACACAGGTTAAACATCAGTTTGCACGCAGAAAAAATGTTCTTGCCACGTTTTTTGACATTAGAAAGGCATATGACCAAGTCTGGCATTCAAAACTTCTGAACAAATTGAAGTTAATTGGTCTCTCAGGATGTATGTACAATTACTTAAAAACCTTTTAAGTGATAGAACAATACAGACGAAGGTAGGAAATGTATACTCTAATGAAAGACATTCCAGATGGGAATCCCGCAAGGAGCTGTAATAGCTCCTATCCTGTTTAATATTTTGATCCATGATCTTCCTAAATCATTATCAAAAACTGTTGAACTAGCACAATATGCGGATGATATCTGCATATGGATGAAAGTTACTTTAAAACGTCACACACCAGTTAGATCAATCAACTATATTAAAAAGATATATCAAAATGAACTAGATAAAATTAGTAAGTACATGACTGAAAATGGATTGGCCCTTTCAGCTGAAAAATCGCATATGGTTCTGTTCAATACTGGTTATGATCCTAATCCTCTGCCTTCATTTCAAATAGATGGATTGTGCCTTGAATATAAAAAAGTTGTAAAATTTTTAGGAGTAAATTTAACTTCTAAATTGAGCTGGAATAATCACATACAAACTATTTTAACAAAAGCTAAGAAAACTTTAAATTTCTTGAAAATGGTGAGTCAACAATCCTGGGGTAAAGACAGTAAAGTATTAACACATTTAGCTACTGCGCTTGTACGATCAAAACTATCCTATGCCTTAGGAGACATTTTTTTCAGCCCCAAAATATTTAATCAAAAAGTTGCAGAGTATTGATAGTAAAGCTTACAAGATAGCTCTTGGTGTCCCGGTTCATACATCAACTTTAAGAACTTATATGGAGATCGGAATATTGCCTTTTGAAGAAAATATAAAACTTGCATCTGCAAAATATATCTTAAGAAGTCATACACTACAAAATCTTAATACCAGTGAAACTGAATTAAAATCAGAAATAAATTTTCCTAAACGGGCACAAAAAATTGATTCTCTAAAATCGATAGCCTCATACACATCTGACTTATTTACAAAAGCAGGCACTGCACCTCAAAACGTAGCTCATCGGGTGTCTTTTAGCACTATCCCAGAATGGGAACTTAGTAGAGCAAATTATGACATAGACTATACAAGTTTAAGAAAAAGTGATGGACCCTTGCTGCCAACGTATGTTAAGTCACATATAAATGAAACCTATGTAAATCACCTTAAAATCTATACAGATGGTTCGTACTAGACAATCATTTGTCTGGTTCAGCATTCATAATTCCATCCTTAAAAATAGAGAAAGGTTACCACCTTGGTAAGAATATTTCCATATTTACTGCGGAACTTGTTGCCATTATTATGGCATTAAACTTTCTTCTTGATTTTCGATTTCCTGTATTTCAAATACTACTTTGTGTTGATTCAAAATCAGTCCTACAAGCTCTAAAATTTTCGAATACAACTGTGAGAGCAGAACTTATATCAGAAGTGTACCACCTAATTCATTTTTTGCATTTACGTGGTTCTTATGTCGATTTTTGTTGGGTTCCATCTCACTGTGGATTATCTGCTAATGAAAGGGTAGACACATTAGCCAAAAAGGCTGCTATCACTGAAACTGATTTAACAAAGATATACATTCCTTTATCCTTACATGAGAGTTATAGTCTTTTAAAAGACGCAGCCTGGAATACTATTTTAAATAAGGGAAAAGGCACCAAAAACAAAAAGGGTATATTATTTAACAAGATATCAGACAATAAAACAGGTATCAAGAATCTCTACCAAGAGAGGATTTCAAAACGTTTGATTTTTAGATTGAGGCTTGATGCCTTTAAAACAAAATTCTGTAAACATGTGACTTGTATTTGTGGCCAGCAAATCACTCCGTTCCATCTACTTTTTTTGTGCGATAGAATGAAACCCTATTTACCTGCTTGGTTGTTGAACACCGAACCGTCGATGTCAGTCTTTGAAGATGTCATCTCTAACGAATCAAATATTTTTGAAGTTGTTCAAGGACTGATTAAGAGCCCAATTGGACATTTACTTTAACGTCTATGTTATTTTCCCCATCTTGGTGTTAGTTGCTTATTTAGTGTTTCTTTTATAGTTTTGGATTCAGTTATGTGGTGTGTTTTTTTTTGTTGTTTTGTTTTTTTCTTTTCTTTTTTTCTTTTTTTTTTTTTTTTTTCTAGGCCTAATTGCATTATACATACCTACGTACGCCCAAAATCAACACCAACCGTTCGCATGCATACACCCAAAAACATCACATGCACACACACATAACACTTACATACTGTCTAAGATCACTGTTAGGTGGATAGACGTTAAATTAAAGAACGAAACACACACACACACACACACACACACACAAAACACACACACCTAACCATGCATATACTCACACAGCCAATCGATGCACATTTTTTCTTAATTTAAAAAAAGGAAATGTTTAACTAAAAGTATTTTCTGAAACAGCATCATTAATGAACCACCCATTTTGTTCAACCACCTGCAACATCTAATAACCTGCAATACAATACAAAGTAATGTGGCACAATAAAATACACTACAGCACAGTGTTTGGCTTTTATCCTGAGTGTAGCCTGTAGACAGGGCCATCAGTTAGCTCAGTTTCTCTGGTCCAAGACAAGAGACAGAAATTCCAAGGCAGAGAACAAGCTCCAGCGAATACAGTTTTCCGGAATTTTTTTCCAGAAAGCCCAACACAGAGAATAAGCTCCTTCGAATAGAGGTTTCCGGAATTTTTTTTCTTTCGGAAAGCCCAAGGCAGAAGAAGCTCCTTCGAATACAGTTTTCCAGATTTTTTTTTCTTCCAGAAAGTCCAAGGCAGAGAAGAAGCTTCTTCGAATACAGTTTTCCAGAATTAATTTTTTTCCAGAAATTCCAAGGCAGAGGAGAAGCTCTATCGAATACAGTTTTCCGGAATGTGTTTCAGAAAGTCCAGGGCAGAAACGAAGCTCCGACGAATACAGTTTTCCGGATTTTTTTTTTCAGAAAGTCCAAGACAAAGAAGAAGCTCCATGGAATACAGTTTTGGGGATTTTTTTTTCAGAAAGCCATGACTACATGTGGACTGGCCTCCATGATGCGTGTCACACTCCACTTGCCAAGCCACAAGTCACACTCCACTTGCCAAGCCACAAGTCACACTCCACTTGCCAAGCCACAAGTCACACTCCACTTGCCAAGCCACAAGTCACACTCCTCTTGCCAAGCCAAAAGTCACACTCCACTTGCCAAGCCACAAGTCCAAAGTGCATTAAACACTGACATGGGAAGAATTAACCAAGCCACAAGTCCAAAGTGCACTAAACACTGACATGGGAAGAATTAACCAAGCCACAAGTCCAAAATGCATTAAACACTGACATGGGAAGAATTAACCTTGCCACAAGCCGAAGTGCATTAAACACTGACGTGGGAAGAATTAACCAAGCCACAAGTCCAAAGTGCTTTAAACACTGACATGGGAAGAATTAACCAAGCCACAAGTCTAAAGTGCATTAAACACTGACATGGGAAGAATTAACCAAGCCACAAGTCCAAAGTGCTTTAAACACTGAAATGGGAAGAATTAACCAAGCCACAAGTCCAAAGTGCATTAAACACTGACGTGGGAAGAATTAAAACAGAAAAGCCAATATAACACAATATTATATAATACAGCATAAGAGCTGACAGCTACTGATATGTACAATTCACTGACCACAGAGCTGATGGCTTCAGGACGCACGGTGTGCACGTGCCGAGCAGCCAGAAAGACGTCAACATCATCGTCATACGTCATACGGCTGATGACGTCCCACAGGGCACACAGTACTCCGCTCTTGGCAACGCCGTCTCTGACATCAAAAGTATTTGAACAGCTGACTCAAAACCATTGTCAACATCAAAATTAAAACCCCGCTCACACAACACGAACACAAGCAACACACAATGCGTGTAACTGTAAAATACAAAAGCAGAAATTCCTTTCTGAGAACTTTCTTCAGGAGGAACTAATTTACAGACGAAAGACGTCTCATCACACTAACTTTTAGATTTGCCGCAAAACGATATCCCAAGAAAGTACACAAACATATGGACCCGTCCCATAAAACATACTGTACTACATTAGCAATGCAATTAAAGCCAGTGTACATCAAAGTGAATGACTACTTCAGATGCATCTCACACAAGGAGTATATGACAGGCTACATCTGACAGTGAGTCAACATGAACACTTGCAGGTGAGAACAGCTCGTGGCAGTTAGTAACTGCCCGCATGGAGCAACAAGGAATCTAGCCATAACTCCATGCCCGAGATCATCTGACAAAGAGCAGTTCCGCATGGAGCAACAACGAATCTAGCCATAACTCCATGCCCGAGACCATCTGACAAAGAGCAGTGCTGTGGAGCAGCGACGAATCTAGTCATGACGCCATGCCCAAGATCATCTGACAAAGAGCAGGTTCCGCATGGAGCAACGACGAATCTAGCCATGACTCCAGCAACAACGAATCTAGCCATGACTCCATGCCAGAGATCATCTGACAAACAGCAGTGCTGCGGAACGATGACGAATCTAGCCATGACTCCATGCCCGAGAATATCTGACATAGAGCAGTGCTGCGGAGCAGCGACGAATCTAGCCATGACTCCATGCCTGAGATCATCTGACATAGAGCAGCGACGAATCTAGTCATGACTCCAGCAACGACGAATCTAGCCATGACTCCAGCAACGACGAATCTGGCCATGACTCCAGCAACGACGAATCTAGTCATGACTCCAGCAACGACGAATCTAGCCATGACTCCAGCAACGACGAATCTAGCCATGACTCCAGCAACGACGAATCTAGTTATGACTCCAGCAACGACGAATCTAGCCATGACTCCAGCAACGACGAATCCAGTCATGACTCCAGCAACGACGAATCTAGTTATGACTCCAGCAACGACGAATCTAGTTATGACTCCAGCAACGACGAATCTAGCCCAAGACATCTACCAGCAAACGACGAATCTAGTTATGACTCCAGCAACGACGAATCTAGCCATGACTCCAGCAACGACAAATCTAGTCATGACTCCATGCCCGAGACCGTCTGACAAGGAGCAGTTATGCATGAGTAACAACGAATCTAGCCATCACTCCATGCCGAGACCGTCTGACAAGGAGCAGTTATGCATGAGTAACAACGAATCTAGCCATCACTCCATGCCGAGACCGTCTGACAAGGAACAGTGCTGCGGAGCAAGGACGTCCTAGAAGCAAACACAAAAGTTCTGTGTGGACAATGTTAAAGACTGGATTCACTGCAACACTTCATCCCTTTTGTCCATGACTAAAGACAAAGCGCTGTGGGGATTTCAGGCCAGTCAAACGTCTGTCACATCAACCCCACATCAAATGCAATTGAACAATAATGCACTGAAAAACAAACTGACAGTTCCCGCAGATGGGAGTGTTAAACAAACCAAGATTGTGTCTTTCATATCTATTCTACAGCTGCCTGACATTTGTCTATGGCTCTCCGTGTGTTTGCAGGCATGTGCAGTAGAGAGCGGAAGGGGCAGGGGGGGATGTGGGTAGGTGGCAGGCATGTGCTGTAGAGAGTGGAAGGGGCAGGGGGAGTGTGGGCAGGTGGCTGGCATGTGCAATAGAGAGCAGAAGGGGCAGGGGGAGTGTGGGCAGGTGGCTGGCATGTGCAATAGAGAGCAGAAGGGGCAGGGGGAGTGTGGGTAGGTGGCTGGCATGTGCAATAGAGAGCAGAAGGGGCAGGGGGAGTGTGGGCAGGTGGCTGGCATGTGCAATAGAGAGCAGAAGGGGCAGGGGGAGTGTGGGTAGGTGGCAGGCATGTGCAATAGAGAGCAGAAGGGGCAGGGGGAGTGTGGGTAGGTGGCAGGCATGTGCAATAGAGAGCAGAAGGGGCAGGGGGAGTCGAGTGCAAGAGCTCTGGTGGCATAAGTGACATAGAGACGAAGGAGGCAGGGGGTGGTGTAAGGGCAGGCATGTGCGATTCAGGCAGAAGGCAGAAGCGGGCAGGGAGTGAAGGGCATTGGAATAGTGCAATAGAGAGCAAGAAGGGCCAGGGGGAGTGTGGGCAGGTGGCTGCATGTGCAATAGAGCATAAGGGCAGGGGGAGTTGGTGTCGTGTGGCAGGCATGTGCAATAGAGAGCAGAAGGGGCAGGGGGAGTGTGGGCAGGTGGCTGGCATGTGCAATAGAGAGCGGGAAGGGGCAGGGGGAGTGTGGGTAGGTGGCGGCATGTGCAATAGAGAGCAGAAGGGGCAGGGGGAGTGTGGGTAGGTGGCAGGCATGTGCAATAGAGAGCAGAAGGGGCAGGGGGAGTGTGGGCAGGTGGCAGGCATGTGCATAGAGAGCAGAAGGGGCAGGGGGAGTGTGGGCAGGTGGCAGGCATATGCAGTAGACAGTGGAAGGGGCAGGGGGAGTGTGGGCAGGTAGCAGGCATATGCAGTAGAGAGTGGAAGGGGCAGGGGGGTGTGGGTAGGTGGCAGGGCAAGGTGGAGGGGGTACAGAAGACGGTTCCATGCACCAGTGGGAGATGAAGCGCAGATGGGAAGCCCGCCTTTGACCTTGAACAGCAAATGACATGGGCTGAAGTTTTATTTCTCTCTTTTAAAATGTCTCTATACTTCTTCACACTGAGACTGGTATTGGTCATATTCCCGACTTACATGCACTGAATCATGATTGGTTCCTCCGTGGATTGTTCATGTGAGGTTGCAGTACTTACATGCACTGAATCATGATTGGTTCCTCCGTGGATTGTTCATGTGAGGTGTGCAGAATATCCAGCAGATGGAGGAGGTCAGAGACATTGCCAGCAACTTCTCCCGTCCAAGCCTCGTAATGCAGCACCTGGACCTCTCGGCTGGTGTCCTGTGACAAATACAATTTCCTGGATATTTCAAGCAAGAAAAATACGACATATCTCTCGACTGGTTTCCTCTGACAGCGAGTCAAACGCACGATACTGAATGTGTAGGGTGAACAATGAAACGTAACTCTTGACTAACGTCCTCTAACGAGTCGGTTACAACTCGCTCAGTAGCAGGTGTTGCGTAAAAGAAACAATAGAGAAACAAGTCACAGTATGTGCGTCCGTGATGATCTCCCTTTAGTGCGGGATGTCATTACAGAGAAATGAGTTGGAAATCAGAAGAAAATTGCTGTGTGTTACTTAGCATATCGCTACTTCTTATTGCAGCTGAATGCAAAGTGTTCTTTTGCACCCTGACCCTATTGCAGTTGTAGCACTGCAAAATAATATTTTATAGCATTATTGTGACACAGTTCATATAAAAATGTTCTGTGTTACTCCACGTAATGTTGGTTTGTATTGTTACTTACTTCAATTCAGAGAAAAAAGTGAATACCTTATAGTGCATGTTGTTTTGTAACTTGCATTATATTACATGTTGTTTTGTGATGTAACTGTGGTAAGTTTAAATGAAATACTCCTCGATTTTGGAATGCTGCAACGAGTCGCTGCTCCATCAATATTCAGAGGAAAATGTCGGCAAAACAGTATGATGGGTAAAAAACAACACTTCAGTTCAGATTTGGCACGCATAATTTTGCCCTGTAACTATACTGTGCTGCAGCTCAGAGGAAAAGTGGTGTTCTCTAGTCTGCATATTTTTGCCCTGTAACTATACTGTGCTGCGGTTCAGAGGAAAAGTGGTGTTCTCTAGTCTGCATAATTTTGCTTTGTAACTATACCGTGCTGCAGTTCAATGATCTTGTGACCATACACAACAGCTAAGCGATAATGCCAATAATGTTTCCCTTTTGTATGGTCTGCACATTGAAATACAGTTAGGAAATAGATCAGAGATAATACTTTCTCACTGTCCAAGTTTGTTTGCTTGCAGTGTGACATCCTGAATACGATAAAGAAGTCGAGAACTGCCTACCCTATACATCCTGAATACGTGAAAAGACGTATGCACATTTCACTAGAAAAAAAAACATCAAAATTGGTTACCACTTGTAAGTCTTAGTCAGAATCAATTTTGAAATACTTTGATCTGAAGTTTCTACTTGAGAGTATAATGCATATTCCGTCTGGTTGCCATTTGTTTGTGATTTTTCTTTTTTATCAGTATCTGTCAACATGATCCCTTTTCAGACAAAGCAAAACGTTAGGAACATCATTCTGTCTGATGGACTGAAGGCGGGTTTTCGCTTCGCAGTAAAAGCAAAACTAGTGGCAGACACCACTCCACCAGACAGTTGTCAATGGCCTACAGGAACAAGACACTTGCCTCAACCTGCCGACGTTCCAGACCATCTACTCACCTTTTTCTTCATGTCCAAGGTGTGGGAGACGAGACTGCCCCCTAAGGAGCTGGTCGACTTCAAACTGATCGTGTAGGGTCCACACTGAACTGGTTCCTCTTTGCCCTTGGGCCAGTAACGACAGATGTCCTGCACACAAATGGTCAGCTGTTGAACTAGTACTGCGGTGAGGAATCACAGGGCCAGTAATGACACATGTCCTGCACACAAAGGGTCACCTGTTGAACTACTACTGCGGTGAGGAATCACAGGGCCAGTAATGACACATGTCCTGTATCACAGGGCTAGTAACGACATATGTCCTGTACACAAAGGGTCACCTGTTGAACTAGTACTGCGGTGAGGAATCTCATGGCCAGGGCAAAGACAACTGTAGCCGACTGCATGCTGCTTGTGGTTTGAAAACCTAGACTGAAGACATAAATGCTGCCAAAGATTCATCTTTTACTTTCCCCTATTTTCATTGACTGGTGATTACGTGATGTTTCACAAACACAAGCACACAAGCCTCGAAGACGAAACAACGTACGGACTCTATGAAAGAAAGACAATTAGAAAGAAAGACAATTAGAAAGAAAGACAATAAGAAAGAAAGACAATAAGAAAGAAAAAGGAATTAACAAAAAACCCCAGTCATATTCCTGAAGAAGTGAAGTCAGTTTTAGACCACACAGTACAGCCCACACGTCGTGTTCTCTGCTTTCTCAATCATCTGCTTCTGCTCGGACAATCTGAACACCATGGACAATCTGAACACCATGGACAATCTGAACACTATGAACAATCTGAACACCATGGACAATCTGAACACTATGAACAATCTGAACACTATGAACAATCTGAACACTATGAACAATCCGAACACCATGGACAATCTGAACACTATGAACAATCTGAACACCATGGACAATCTGAACATCATGGACTATTTCAAATCTTCTCCCCAAAATGTGCCCAAAATGTACCTTGTCCCCGTCCCCCTGTCCGATAGAAACAACGGTGGTGACGTCCCAGCTGTCCACCAGTCTCCACAGGTCAATCACGGTGTCCGCCAACGGTAGCTGGGTCACTATGCTGCCCAGGGAGGACAGGAACGTCTGTGGACATTTAGGAATAGGAACATGTTCTCCACACTGCTACTGAAATGGTCTGCACACATACTGCTGCCTGTTGATAGACATACGCATCAACCAAATAACACACACACACACACACACACACACACACACACACACAACATACACACACACACACACACACACACACACACACACAGGGAGAGAGAGAGAGAGAGAGAAGAGAGAGAGAGAGAGAGAGAGAGAGAGAGAGAGAGAGAGAGAGAGAGAGAGAGCATATGTTAGTGTGTAGATTCAAAGAGCAATATGGCTGAAATCGTACGCAGTAAAGGTGACATCAATGCACAGACACATAGACTGGTCTCTCCGACATCACTCATGCTAGCGTCAGAGATTATCAGAGAATTGTGACCTTACCCAAAACAGAGGCCAGTGGGTAGGTTTAAGGACATTTATGTATTCAGAGCGAAAAGTGTACGTTTTACCATCAGGAGACTATGAACGCATCCATCTATGATCGTCCTTTGTTTCAGATAGATTAAAACGTGAAAAACAAATTATATAGTAAGTTTTTCGCCTGCCTCGTGCCATACATAACACGAAGCATACAAGTGAATTTACAACAAATCGTCTTTTTCAAACATTATAAACAATAAGTATCCAGAATGCACACAATACCCACCACACTGCAGACATTATAAACAACAACCAGAATGCACACAACACTCATCACACTGCAGACATTATAAACAACATCCACAATGCACACAATACCCGTCATACTGCAGACACTATAAACAACATCCACAATGCACACAATACCCGTCACACTGCAGACATTATAAACAACATCTAGAATGCACACAATACCCATCACACTGCAGACATTATAAACAACATCCAGAATGCACACAATACCCATCACACTGCAGACATTATAAACAACATCCAGAATGCACACAATACCCATCACACTGCAGACATTATAAACAACATCCAGAATGCACACAATACCCATCACACTGCAGACATTATAAACAACCAGAATGCACACAATACCCGTCACACTGCAGATATTATAAACAACATCCAGAATGCACACAATGTCCATCACACTGCAGACATTATAAACAACAGACACCCACAATGCACAAAACATCCATCTCACTGCAGACATCAACAACAAAACGCCTTGGCTTAAGGCTGTGTCAGACCAATTGACATAGGCTAGAACACCAAGGCTACATCACAATGTTGTTATGCTCTGCATAATTATGCGGGGATTGTAAATTCCCCCAAAACAAGGGAAATAATTGGAGGGGATTTGTTCTTTTCGTTAAGTATCTGTTTAACATTAAATACTGGCTCAAGTTTATGGTAGGCCTTAAAACGCTTACAGAGATCATACAGTGTTTTAGTGCAGAATCTTAACATTAAATACTGGCTCAAGTTTATGGTAGGCCTTAAAACGCTTACAAAGATTATACAGTGTTTCGGTGCAGAATCCTAACATTAAATACTGGCTCAAATTTATGGTAGGCCTTAAAATGCTTACAAAGATTATACAGTGTTTTAGTGCAGAATCCTATTGTGGCGTGTGGCCACAAGGGACGTGTTTGTTAAGGGATGGGAGAGGCCAGGGGAGGGACGGGGGTGGCGGTAGAGAGGAGGGAAGGTGGGAGAGAGGGAAGGGACGGGGGGGGGGGGGGGTGGCGGTAGAGAGGAGGGGAGGTGGGGGAGGCCAGGGGAGGGACTGGGGTGGCGGTAGAGAGGAGGGAAGGTGGTAGAGGCCAGGGGAGGGACGGGGGTGGCGGTAGAGAGGAGGGAAGGGGGGAGAGAGGGGAGGGACGGGGGTGGAGGTAGAGAGGAAGGAAGGTGGGAGAGAGGGGACTGGCCTAGACGGAAAAATCCTCAAACTATCAGCTCCAGCAATTACAGATACATTAACATACGTCTTCAATTTATGCATAGACAAATATCATTTTCCCGATAGTTCAAAAGCAAAATCCTTCCATCCACAGGGCGTATATCAGACCTGCAAATAAGACCAATCTCAATCATTCTCCTATTTCCAAACTTTGGAAAACACATGAACAAACACATTACACCACACTTAATATACATACCACATGCTTCAACTCAAGACAACTCCAGGTTTCGACACAACCATTCATGCCACACAGCCCTAATCAACTTAGTTGATGACTGGCTAAATAGCATTAACAACAACAGATATTGTGGTGTCCTATTCATCGATTTCATAAAAGCATTTGATATGATAGACCATAACCTTCTTCTTAGAAAATTGAATTTGTATCCACAAAAACTCTTTGGCTTTTCCAATCATATCTCACAAATAGGCAACAATGTGTGAAAATCAATACAACTTTCTCTTCATTTCAAACACTTTCCTATGGCATCCCACAAGGCTCTATCCTGGGTCCCTTACTGTTCACAATTTACATTAATGACCTACCTCTCCATATCACATCCACATGTGAACTCTTTGCTGATGATACAACAATACACACAAATCATTCTGATGTTACTGTTCTTGCACAAACTTTACAGGAAAGTGCGAATGACCTCGTAAAATGGACTGAACTAAATCACATGTCGCTTCACCCTCAAAAAACTAAATCCATGCTTATCACAACCAGACAAAAAAGACAAAATCTCACTATTAAGTTTCCTCCTGTACATCTTAAAGATGAACCTGTTGAACAGGTAACATACCTCAAAGTGCTAAGAATAACAATTGATAACAACATTAGTTGGCAAGCTCACATAACCTCACTGTGCAAAAACGTTTCACAGAAAGTTTATCAACTCTCCAAAATCAAGCGCTTCCTCGACCTGCATTCACGCAAGCTCTTTTTCCAGTCTCATATTCAATCACACATAGACTATGGATCTACTCTATGGAACTCTGCTAGTGCTAACACTCTCAAACCATTACTAAGCCTACACAAGCGAGCACTCAAATTAGTCCTCCTAAAAACCAGTAGTCTTCTGGACTCAGACTATAAAAAGATTCAGGTTCTCCCCTTAAGTCTGAGATTAGAATACAACAAAGGGATCATAATGTACAGGATTGTGTCTGGGAAGGCACCCTCCACATTAGTTCACAGATTCTCAATTAATTCCTCAAGGACTCTACCCAAACTTCATGTCCCTGTTCCTAGAATTGACTTATTCAAATCCAGTTTAACATATTGAGGTTCCTGTCAATGGAACTCGCTCCCTGAATCAACCAAACAACACCAATGCATATCAACCTTCAAACACCATTATTTCAACCATCTTATGTGCCAGTATTTGCATACTCCGCCATAAATCCACCACCAACCACCACCACCCTCTTTGCCTTATGTATGAACCTGTCGATTTAGAAAGTGTTTTGTATTTGAAATGCACATGTTATTGTGTTTAGTATGTCTTATGCGAGTACGTGTGTGTATGAGAGTGCGTGCGTATGTGTGCGTATGGTGTGTGTTGTGTGTGTGTGTGTGTGTGTGTGTGTGTGTGTGTGTGGTGTGTGCGTGCGTGTGTGTGTGTGTGTGTGTGTGTGTGTGTGTGTGTGTGTGTGTGTGTGTGTGTGTGTGTGTGTGTGTGTTTCCTACTTCCTCTTGCCCTCTTGTCATTATGTCGTTATGCTTTTATTCTCATGCGACTCTCTCTCTCTCGCTCTCTCTCTCTCTCTCTCTCTCTCTCTCTCCTCTCTCTCTCTCTCTCTCTCTCTCTCTCTCTCATGGTTCTCCTGGAATGACTTGATATATTATCTACATGACATCCCCCCTCCTACCCGTGGTGACTGGGTTATCATTATGCATCCCACCCCCTCCATTTGTGCCTTTTTTCCTTTTATTCCCCTGGTGCTTCAAAATCGATGGTCTTACATCTCCTTGGTGTTTTTTGATTGTTAGATTATTCTAAAGATGCTCTTTCCCGCACCCACTCTCGTCTCTTTCTCCCTCTCTCCCTCTCTCTATCGCCCTTCCCTGCACTCTTTTCGCTCCTGAAGTCTCTCTCTCTCTCTCTCTCTCTCTCTCTCTCTCTCTCTGTCTGTCTGTCTGTCTGTCTGTCTGTCTGTCTGTCTCTCTGTCCTCTCTCTCTCTCTCTCTCTCTCTCTCTCTCTCTCTCTCTCTCTCTCTCCTCTCTCTCTCTCTCTCTTGCACACAAGCGCCTTCAAGTACATGCTCTCCTTGTCTCATCTTCTTCTTATGATTTTGCTCATATAATTTTATGATATGTATTGTTTCATTATTTTAATCAGCTCTCTCCTGTCTTATATTGCACATATTATTAATGTGGTTGCCTTTAACATGATCTTTTCTATGAGTGGTTCCCCCCCCCCCCTCTCTCTCTCTCTCTCTCTCTCTCTCTCCTCTCTCTCTCTCTCTCTCTCTCTCTCTCTCTCGGATTTCTTTGAGCGATGTTGGCGGTAAAGTATTTGGTATAGTAATAAATAACAGATTGCAAGAATGGGTGGAAGAAAACATCACAGGTGAGTGTCAAGCCGGATTTAAGAAAGGATACTCAACAGTTGACCACATGTTTTCTTTACTAGCTCTCATTCAGAAACAGTTTTGTTACAACCGGAAATTTTATGTTGCATTTATTGATTTCGAAAAAGCATTTGACATGATTAATCGAAATCTTCTCTGGCCAGTTCTCTTTAAAAATGGCATAAAAGGTAAATTATTTAGATGCATTAAGAGCATGTACAATGATGTTAAAGCTAGAGTTCGATGTGGTTCTTTGACAACAGATTACATTGCCTGCACATCTGGTTTAAGACAGGGAGATGCGTGCAGTCCTGTTCTGTTTTCTCTTTTCATTAATGAGCTAGCGGTTGAATTAATGAACAATGGAAGACATGGTGCTCGATTTTCGCTAGATGCATTTGAATTGTTTATTCTGTTGTTGGCCGACGATGTTGTTTTGATGGCTGAAACAGTTACAGGTTTGCAGACTCAGTTGAATAGTTTACAGCGTGCCGCAACATCTCTTCAGCTTAAAGTTAATATGATTAAGAGCAATATTATAGTATTTAGGAAGGATGGCTATTTGAGTGTGAGAGAAAGATGGCTATATAATGGCGTGACTTTGCCTGTAGTAAATGTGTATAAATACTTAGGAGTATTCTTCTCCACGCGCTTGAGTTTTACCGCTGCATGCAAAGACCTTGAAAGCAGAGCTAAAAGTGCTCTGATTTATCTTCTGAAAAGGTTGTATGTGTTAAATAACAATTCTTTTAATTTGTTCATGAAATTATTTGATTCTCAGATACAGCCAATTGTGCAGTATGGCTCTGAATTGTGGGGTCTAGATAATGCTGTTATTCACTGTGAATCAGTCCATTTATTTGCTTTGAAGAAAATTTTAGGGGTGGACAGGCGAACACCGAATGATCTTATTTATGGTGAAACGAATCGATATCCATTATATATAAATTCTGCTGTTCAGTGTATCCGTTACTGGCTTAAGTTGATTCAAATGGAGAGTTACAGGATTCCACGTAAAGCATATGATATGTTGTGTGACCTGGATGCAAGAGGTAAGAAAAACTGGGCCACAAATGTTCGCTTATGCTTATTTAAATATGGATTTGGTTTTGTTTGGACCAGTCAAGGTGTCGGCAGTGTTCATGATTTTATATGTTGCTTCCGACAAAGGCTTATTGACTGTCGGTGGCAAACCTGGTCCGATCATATCCAGACTAGTGATAGATTCACCTTGTATAGAACTTTTTGCAGTGATCACAGTTTAAAACCTTACTTACATTTTGATATTGATAAGCATCTGAAATATATTACCACTAGATTTAGGCTGGGGATCTCTGAGCTGGCAGTACATCGATATCGATATAAAATGTTTATGTCTAATGACCTCAGTTGTCCGTTATGTACTGAGAGCCAAGAAAACGAGGTGCATTTTGTTCTCTGTTGCCCAGCACTTTGACATATACGTGAAACGCTAATTAAGCCCAAATATTATAGACATCCTTCACTATTTAAATTGAGTCTGTTGATGTCATCGACTATACCCGAAGATGTACGTAACCTTCCTTTGTTTTTGCATGAAGGATTTAAACTAAGAGGTGTTATGACTGACTGAAGTGTACATGATTACAATTAATATCATCTTCAGTTTTAATCTGAATCTGTTGTAAATCCTTATCTAGTTAAATGTTCACATTCCCCTTCATGATGGGCTGAGGCCTAATATGAATAAATCATCTTGAGTCTTGAGTCTCTCTTCTCCTCTCTCTCTCTCTCTCTCTCTCTCTCTCTCTCTCTCTCTTTTATTTTATTTGTTTATTTATTTTTTGCTCCACCCCCCCCCCCCCTCAAATTCCATCTCACTTTCCTAAATACCTTCGACGTATTTTCATGTCTTACGGAAAATCTCTCTCTCTCTCTCTCTCTCTCTCTCCTCTCTCTCTCTCTCTCTCTCTCTCTCTCTCTCTCTCTCTCAGGCGGCATGACTTGACCATGGTCCTGATGTCCAGCCAGAGGGCTCGTCGTGAGCTGCAGGAGAATGAGGGCGTCAGACTTGGTCCTGATCTCACCCCGCACCAGCGTGACGAGATGATGCGACTTCGGGAAGAGGGGCGACGGGGGTACCTGAGAAACGGACGTGTGGTGCCCGTTACAGCATCGAGAAGACACCATCAGTCACGACAGAACTACGACTACGACAACAAACGGCGTGTTAATACACATCACACTCGCAGATTATCTGATATTGACACTATAGACAGACATTTGACTCGTGACGACACTGACCGTGACCAAGAGGGTGTCTACGAGGAAGCAGGAGGGGAGGGCGGGGTGCCCAATGGTAGCTTTAATCTGTGCGGGGACTGGGCACTGACAGGCGACATTGACGACTTTCATGACACTGAGAACACTGAGAATGGGGTTAAAGAGGACAGACCTGTAAGTGATCGTGAAGATGTAGACAGACACAGTGAGCAGCAGACGGAAGACGGACTTAATACCCAGAGAGACAAGGACACTGGTACTCACCACAAATTGACCGATGACCTTTCCACAGACGACCCTGTACTGAGGACACTCGAGACTGTCATACCTGCTTCCATTACCACTACTTCACATGACAACTGTGATCTGAAGGCAGTGCACACCGAGTCTGGGCCCACTGCTGTGTCAAGAGATGTGCCCGTTTCACCCACACACCTGCGAGGCTTCGGCAGGGGTTCCCATGTGTCCACCCCGCAGCAGTCTACAACACTAGGCGACGGGACCTACGGCACCAGTGTGGGGAGCGGGGGTCGAGACAGGGGTTCCCCTCTGTCCACCCCGCAGCAGTCCGCAACACCAGGCGACGGGACCAACGGCACCAGAGTGGGGAGCGGGGGTCGAGGCAGGGGTTCCCCTCTGTCCACCCCGCAGCAGTCCGCAACACCAGGTGAGGGGTTCAACGGCACCAGAGTGGGGAGCGGGGGTCGAGGCAGGGGCCGTATCGGTGGCTCTCACCAGGCACGGTCCTTGTCGGCGCGTGGCTCTCTGCCTTCGCCAGCCATGACACGGGGCCGCTCTCAGGCCTCTGCTGACAGTATGGAGAAGCACCCTGTTGCGGGCAAGGGTGTCAAGACCAAGGCTTCAAGTGGAGACGACTCCAGGCAAACCAAACTGCCGAAGGGCTGGTTGGACAGACGTAAGCCTGAAGGCAGCAGGAACGCCTCCCCGGCGTCAGAGGGCCGGAGCGGCAGCACGGGCGACAGGAGATGACGGGCAGGCCAGGGCACTGAACACGCTAGTCCCACCGCAGTGCAGCCAGCGTTGGCTACAGCTGAAGACTGTACGTTATGTTCTACTACGCAGAAGTGTACATACAAAAGTAAATTTTTGACTTTTGCGTCACTTAACGTTGAAGGTCTTTGGCGTATTGCCAGAGAGCCTGACTTTTTGCGTTTAGTTGACAGATATGACTGTATACTGTTGGCTGAAACATTTACAAAAGCAGTTCCAGATACAATGTTTCCTTCTCATAAAGTTTTCTCTAGCCCGGGTGTTAAGGTGTCAGATAGTGTCTTTGGTCGTTTGTCGGGGGGTGTAGCTTTCTTAATTAGGAATGAATTTGCAAATTATGTTGAAAGAGTGGACAGTGAAATTGACAATATTATTGTTCTGAAGTTTTCTCGCCGCCTTCTAGGATTGAACTCGGACTGTTTAATAATAGGTGCTTATCTCCCACCTGAAGGTTCTAAATACTATGAAGAAACAGATATTTATAACGGTATATCCTTGTTAGAAGAATGCTTGTTGGAAGTTTCTAGAGAAACTGGGTGGTTACCAATGATAATTTGTGGTGATTTAAATTCAAGAACTGGCCTACTTAACCTGAGTAATTGTGACCCCATTGATGACGTAAAAGAAGTATTTGTAGAGAATTATATGTCATATGATATGGATGCGTCCCTAAGTGAGGAACCCTTTCCGAGAATCTCCAAGGATACTATGGTAAACCCTTTTGGTCGATATTTGTTAAATGTATGTCATGAATTTGATCTGTGTATTCTTAATGGTCTGAAAGCATTGAAATGTCCAGGTGACTTCACTTATGTATCTGATAGTGGTTCTAGCGTAATTGATTATATGATTGCCTCAAGTTCCTTGCTTCCTCATTGTCAGTGCCTTAATGTAAGACCGTTAATAGAAACTAAGCATGCTGTTGTTGTTTTGTTTTTCTCACTGTCTGATAGTGCTGACTGTTTACCTGTTATTGAGAATGATGCTCACCAAGTTGTTTCTGTCAGTAAGTACAAATGGGATGGAGAAAGTTCAGCTGCTTTTTATGAACGTATGAACTCTGACCATGTCTCATCATTAGTTAGTGAAGCTGCTGACCTTGTTGGTGTTAACATTAATCAAGCCTTGTCCAAGTTTAATGAATGTTTTGTGTATGCTGGTGAATGCATGATGAAAACTATTAGATTTGGCATAGGTATGAGAAATGTTTGGTTCGACCTTGAATGTAAACAAAGCAGAAAAGTATTACGAACACAGATAAACAAGTTTCATAGAACTAATAACGATAATGACAGAATTGCCTATGGCCAGAAAAGGAGAGAGTATAAGGAATTGTTACGACAGAAAAGGAAGCTACATAATGAAAATATCATTGCATCGTTACAAAGTAATATAAACGACTCAAAGAAATTCTGGGAAGTTGTTAGTTCAATTAGGCCAAGAACTCAAGGTCAGGGGTCGATTTCTAGTGATCAGTGGTATAATCACTTTAAAGGTGTTTTTAATGACTTACCTGTTGAATTAAACACCAGTTCGGATTTTGATGAATATTATGATAGAGAACCCGTACATACTGACTGTGACTTCTTGAATCATCCTATTTCTGTTACCGAAATTGAAGTTGCAATTCGATCAATAAAGAGTAATAAGGCAGCTGGCCCAGATAAACTTATTGGAGAGTTTTACAAGTACAGTAGACAAGTCATTATGCCTTTCCTTGTTAAATTTTTCAATACAATTTTTGATGAGGGTTTGTTTCCGGAAGATTGGTCAGTCTCTATCTTGCAACCACTATTTAAGAAGGGTGATAGGAATTGCCCAGATAACTACCGTGGAATCTCTTTGTTGAATATTTGTAGTAAAATATATAGCTTTGTTCTCAATAGAAGGTTAACCAAATGGATTGAAATGAACAATATTCTTGGGGAGGAGCAAGCTGGTTTTCGTGGCAAACGATGTACCACAGATCACATTTTCACTTTACTTGCAATGATTCAGAAGCAGTTGTTAAGACACAGGAAGCTCTATGTCGCATTCATAGACTTTAGGAAGGCTTTTGACCTAGTAAGTAGGGATAAATTGTGGAAGGTTCTCTCTGTTAATGGTCTTAATGGAAAATTTTTGAAAGCATTGCAAAGTGTGTACAATGTTGTGAAGACTTGTGTTCGAACTAGTGGTGACCTTACTGATACTTTTCTATGCCCACGGGGCCTAAAACAAGGTGAGGTGTGTTCACCTGTGCTTTTTTCACTGTTTATCAATGAACTAACTAAAGATATAAACACTCTTGGTAGACATGGTATTCAGCTTTCCCCAGACCTCATTGAACTTTTGATTCTGTTATTTGCTGATGATGTTGCATTATTTTCTGATACTGTTATTGGTTTGCAAACCCAACTGAATGTCTTGTATAATACCTCAAAACGTTTAGATTTACTTGTGAATCTGGAAAAGTCAAATATTGTTGTATTCAGGAATGGCGGTTACCTTGCTTCGAATGAAAATTGGACTTTTGGTGATGCTCAACTTTCCACTGTTAACATGTATAAGTATCTTGGTATAATACTGACCACAAGATTATCTTTCCAACCAACTATATGTGACCTAGCAAACAGAGCAAAGAAAGGATTAATTGCTATCAACAGAATGCTATGGTCAATAGGTGAACATTCTCCTGGTATTTTCTTTAAGCTATTCGATTGCCAAATACAACCTATCTTAACTTATGGAGCAGAGATTTGGGGACTGTCATCTAACCAGGAACAAATTGAAAGGGTGCACTTAGCTGCTATTAAAAGATTTCTTGGTGTAAGTCCAAAAGCTCCTAGGCACTTAGTGTACGGCGAATCTGGAAGATACCCTCTTTATGTAAATACTTATGCAAAATGTATCAGATTTTGGCTTCGTGTTGCTTGTATGGATAATAACAAACTCCCGAAGAAAGCCTATGATATGTTGCTGCATCTGCAGAGTCAAAATTATATTACCTGGACGACTAATGTTTGCTATGTTCTTTATAGATTCGGGTTTGGAATTGTTTGGGAAATGCAGAGTGTTGGTAATGTGAAAGCTTTTATTGCAGAATTTAAGAAACGTTTAAGTGATTGTTACATCCAAGACTGGCATTCAGCTATTGAATCGCATGAGTTGTACGATGTTTATCGGTCATATAAGCAGTCTCTTGTTCAAAGTTCCTACCTCTGTGTAATTAAACATGTTAACATCCGCAGGTTACTTTCAAGGTTTCGGTTAGGAATGTCGCCATTACGATGCCACTTTTTACGATATACTGATCGCAATAGAAACCGTGACATTTTCTGTCCACACTGTAAGGAAGCACTGGAAACTGAGCTTCATTTTCTACTGGTTGTCCTTTGTACGAAAAGTTGCGCCTTGAGTTGATTCCAGCTAAATATTACAGACACCCTTCTCTATTCAAAATGTCCATGTTGTTAGCCTGTTCTATTGAGACTGCTATTACGAGTGTTGGTAATTTCATTTATAGAGCAATGGCTGTTAGGAACGGAATAATTAATGCTGCATTTGCTTCATGAATGTATTCTTTGTTAACTGTGAACACCATTCAGCTGAGGTTTCGTTAAGAGTGGCTTGTACCGATTTATTTTGACCTTGTTCACTCACTTTGATATGGGCCTGTGGCCTGTCAAATAAAATATTCTGAGTTCTGAGTTCTGAGTCTCTCTCTCTCTCTCTCTCTCTCTCTCTCTCTCTCTCTCTCTCTCTCTCTCTCTCTCTCTGTGTGTGTGTGTGTGTGTGTGTGTGTGTGTGTGTGCGTGCATGCGTGCGTGTATGTGTGTGTTCCAAATTATGTACGTACTTTGACATATTCATTTTACTGTCTGTTTTTATACATGCTAATTTTTGTACGTTGTAGTACATTTCCATATATTCCCCCTGCTCAGCCCACCCCCCACCCCCACTCTCTCCTTCCCCTTAATTATTGTTATTTTTATTTTTTTGTTTGTTTATTATTATTTTTTTCATTTCTCTTCTATTTTTACTTGATGTTCCATTATGATTGCATGACCGCTTTGTTTGCTTGTTTGTTTTATTACATTATTTCATTTCACTGCATATTGTAGTCCCTACTCAGGGCGAGGACTGGATGTAAAAAAGCATGTCAGTGCTTATCTATTATCCTCGTAAATAAAAAAAATTGTCTTGTCTTGTCTTCTCTCTCTCTCTCTCTCTCTCTCTCTCTCTCTCTCTCTCTCTCTCTCTCTCTCTCTCTCTCTGTATATGTGTGTGTGTTAGTTCGTGTGCGTATGCGTGCATGCGTGCCTGTGTGTGTGTGTGTGTGTGTGTGTGTGTGTGTGTGTGTGTGTGTGTGTGTGCGTGTGTGCATGCGCGCGCGCGCGTGCACGTATGTGTGTGTGTGTGTGTGTGTGTTGTGTGTGTGTGTGTGTGTGTGTGTGTGTGTGTTTTCTTCTTAATGTTTCACGTCCCAACTTCCCAATTTTTTTTTTACACTGGCATTTTCTTTGTGACTGCGATCTGGGGTGTGTTTTGTGTATTTTCTTCCTCTGTTCTTTGTTACGCCTGAAGAAGACATAGTTGTCAACAATTACCTGGTCTGATTTTGTATTGTTCTTGAAATAAGCGTTACTTGACACCTTGTTGCACGGGTTCATTTTGCAATTGCCTTGTGTTCAGCTACACTGCGGTCCGTTTCATTCTCAATTGTACTTTAATTTCATCTTTAGCATTCCTGGTTGGTACTCAAGAGGACGTCGACAAGTTACTGGCGGCTGATAGAACATCATGATTTTCCACCTACATATCACGATCGTTAGAACATTTTTGAAAAATGATCTACCACCAGCCGCCGTGGCGAAGTGGTTAGCGTCGCGGACACCCGGCTGGGAGGTCGTGGGCTCGAATCCCATCTGAGTCATGTGGGTTTTTCTGCCCCGACCGGCTCCTACCCAGAGTTGAGTTTGCTGTGGACTCAGTTGGGAAGACTGGGACCACACAGTCGAGTTTCTTTCACTTAATGGATGCCTTTCTGAGAGTGTTGCTCAAATTTCCTGACCAACACTGCATGTGTCTCTATCTCTCGGGCCTGGTTGACGCCGGAATATGTTATGAAAGGAAGCGTAGAGTACAGCCCTGTCATGTAGTCTCAGACCGAAATGGAAATCTTCAGCATCATCTTAATCATTCTCATTCTCATCGATCAGCATAAAAAAGTCTCAAATTCTGTGGCCCTTCATGCCCTGCTCTCATGGTGACCTCAGTTTCGATGTCCTCTCCACGTCTGTGGCCTTGGTTTGGTTCTGTCGGGGTCACCGGTATCGGCGGGTCCATGGGGGCTGTCGTTGGACGGACGTGGTGGCGCCTTCCGGAGGAGAGCTCACTCACGCCGGCTCCGCGACTAAGCAATTATTGTCGTCAGTAGGGGGCTTAGTAGGTGGTGTCCTGCGTATGTTAGATTAGAACAGGCGCCACTGAACACCACCGAAGTGACTCAGCAGCAGTGCAGTGTCTCCTCCGGTGGGTTGCCTCTTGACGACTTGGCATTGACTGCTCCATGTGGATTGCTGGTGCCGGGGCTGCGGCAGGGCCGACTGGGCTGTGGCTGTGAACGGGGTGTCAGAATGAGCGGCGTGGGTGCACTGCCTCTGAGGTGGCGCAGAGGTTGGGACAGCAAAAAAAAAAAAAAAAAATGATCTACCGGCATGTAGACAGCATTGATGTACTGGTTCCGTCCCTTGGTATGTTCAGTGATGTACACCAGGTGTTTGTTATCTGCACACACACACACACACACACACACACACACACACACACACACACACACACACACACACATAATCAACACGACGTATTTGTCTCTGATCGTAAACAAAGGGATCTCAAAAGCTAGAAAATAACTGAGGTATTTTGCTAAGAATATTCCCTTCAATCATAAAATTTCAAAACATGTTACTATGATTTTTCCAACCCATTTCTTTTTTTTCAGTGGTCTTTTTCGTCAGTTATAAAATGTATTCAGCAGTCTACAGTGACGAAAACCAAATCAAACATATTCATGAAAAGTACATCTGTCAGCCCAAATACCGTTCAATGCATAGTGGTATAGAAAGCATGAGAAAGACAGTGTGTGCGGGGGGGAGGGGGGAGGAGAGAATGAGAAAGAAAGAGAGATGAAAAGAGAGAGAATAAAAGGACAAAGTGAGGAGGGGGGGGGGGAGGGGGAGGAGGGAAACTGGGGTGAGGGACAGCGATAAACGGAGTTATACAGGAAGGCGGGGCAGGAGGAGACACAAGGGGAGAGGGGAGGCAGGGCAGGAGACACAAGGGGGAGAGAGGAAGGTGGGGCAGGAGGAGACACAAGGGGAGAGGGGAAGGCAGGGCAGGAGACACAAGGGGGAGAGGGGAAGGTGGGGCAGGAGGAGACACAAGGGGGAGAGGGGAAGGCGGGGCAGGAGGAAACACAAGGGAGAGAGGGGAAGGTGGGGCAGGAGACACAAGGGGGAGAGGGGAAGGTGGGGCAGGAGGAGACACAAGGGGGAGAGGGGAAGGCGGGGAGGGAGGAGACACAAGGGGGGCAGGGGAAGGCGGGGCAGGAGGAGACACAAGGGGGAGAGGGGAAGATGGGACAGGAGGAGACATGTTACGGATGGAAGTGCGTGTGTGTGGAAGTCTGACTCACTCAGAATTATGGATGCATGCACGACTTTTTCTAATTCACATACACACACCCACTCATCCGAACATGGACAGCCAGGCAACAAAATAACACTTCTTTTTTTATGCCGCCCGAGCCATCAAACAAAACACACAATTAAACATAGGTTGGTACACCCACCATTAGGTGTACATATACAACAAATGAATACAATTTTAATTATCAACTGCCGGGTCCAGCACTGATGACGACGACGGCAGCGACGAGGCAAGTCTGACACAAAGTCTCTTCCAAGCTGTGGTTCTCAATGAAGAAGGAGGGAAAGAAAAACTAACACGTTCGTGACGTCTCTGTCAGCAACACGGTGACAGTCTCACCCACGAGCTGTGGCTCAAACACCTAAGAGCTGTGGGTCAACACCAACCAAGAGCTGTGGCACACACACCACCTGTGGCTCAACACCAACCAAGAGCTGTGGCACACACACCACACACACAGCGACGGCCTCGGACGCAAGTCGCTGGCACAAAAGAAGGGGCGACGTCCTGGCTCACCAGCAGCGACGTCTCCAACCCACTGGCCCAACAGTGGTCGGTCACGGGCGCAGTGGCAGGTAGGGCAATTGTCGGCGCTCAGGCCAGCCTCTCAACACCAGCAGCAAACAGGTGGAGAACGGGGCATCAACACAGCTATGGCCCCGGCCCTAACCCGGTAGCAGCCAGTCCCCGTCAGTCCAGGGAACACTATCAACCTGGGGGCAACTGACTGCTACTTGCAAACGGCTGAGTCCCTCTTCGGCCTTCTGTGACTTGTATTGCCGGAATCACTGCAGAGACTGCCTAACCGGTGCAACTCACCCGGCTTATAGCAATGCTCCGGTGAGTAGCAGTCAGCTAACTTTTGCAACCGGCTTCCAGACAACTACCTTCCAGTAAGCACGGTCGCACATGAAACTTTGTGACCGGATGAAAAATGGTCCGTCACAATACTCCCCCTCCTCAGAAAAAAACAATGTCCGAATTGTTTTTACTAAGAGGAAGTAAACAACTCCAGGGCACAAAATTCCTGAAAAAATACACGAAAAAGGTCATCAAAACTGGGATGTACTCGAACCAATGTCTAAGGAACAGACTGGTTCTCACAAGAACGTTTTTCCTAACTGGAACATCAGTAGTTAGAGGAATCTCTAATAGTACGTTGCCAGAAAAGGAGCCTGGTTTCGGAGTAAGAATATCCTGAAAATCGTCAAAGACTTTTCTTAACTCCCTAGCATTGCTGTCTGACAAAGCATCATCAAAGTGTACGGAATCAATATCTTCATCTGGCATAGAAGATGCCATGGGAACAGTTGAAGTGGGAATGGGTAAAGCGTCATTACAGTCCTGGACGACACCAACTGTGCGAACCACTTCACGAACAGTACAAACAGACTCGGGAGAGGGATCCACAGAAAGACCAACTCCTGGATAACACTCAAGAGAAACTTGTTCCTGCTCACAAGCCAAAGGTGTTATCTCTGACCCGGGCACTGAAGTACCTTGTGAAAGAACAATTGTAGGTCCAACAACATCAGAAGTAGACACAGCAGACACATCAGAAGACGTTAACTGAAAGCAAGACTTCAATGACTCATCCTTCTGTTTCTGAACAAGATTAGAATGGGAAATGTTCAAATCATCAGGGATCTGACACAAAAATTTCTTCTCTACCAGATATTTAGCTCTAGCCCTGGTAACAGCAGCTAAAGAGAGGGGTTCACTCACATCAGTGGAAGCACTGTCTTCACAGACACCAGGAATATTACCTATGATGAGATCTGCGACAGGACTGTCTAGGACACAGCAGGTTAGATCACCTTCAAAGTAGGGACAACTGACATGAACTGTAGCTAGTGGGAATTCATCCACACGACCACCAAAAGAAACACACTTCACTGTGGTTCCTAACATCTGACTGTCAGAAACTAACCCTTTGCGAACGCCACAAATGGAAGCACCAGTATCACGTAGAACAGAACTCAGAGTGCCATTCACAGAACCAGATTTTAAGTTTAACTTTCCTGTAAATTCACCTGCAGCTAAACAAGCGAATGGAGAGCGAACAATCGAACAAGCAGCAGTAGATTGTTTGTCAGCTGACTTGTCGACAACAGTTGGAACTGCCAGTGACAAAAGGGCATCTATCGGGATGGCTAAGAGTGCAAATCTTGCATGGGTTTTTACCCGACTTCCAAGTACATTTGGAAGCTACATGCCCTGTCTTTTTGCACAGAAAACAGACAACAGGAGACTGGGGAAAAGTATTCCCTGATGAACCTCTATTACCTGAATACTGATGAGCACCACGACCACGGGAACGGTTACCACCGCCTCGATTAGCTGGGGTGCTGGGAGTCTGAAGAGGCTGAGGGGCAAAATACCTGCGACCTCTATCTGACTGACCACGAAAGGGGAGTCTATCTGACTGTCCAGAAGTATGGGAAACAGAGGCAAAAATATTGACATCAGCCTTTCTGGAAAGAAGCTTAGTGGGGTGGGCACGCCTGTACGATTCGGCAGACTTAATCATAGCATCAAATGTTTTTTTCATCTTTTTCACATAGAAAGTAGCCAAATCCTTCGAAACACACTCTAAAAACTGTTTCTCTCAAAATAAGACCAACAAGACCCTGAAAAGTTTTCTCAATTTTGGACAACGAAATCCAACGATCCAGAAAGCGTTTAAGTTCAACAGAAAAAGCTTCAAAGGGTTCATCTGCCCTGGGCTTTGATTCCCGAAAACGCTTTCTAAACCCATCTGGAGTACACTGAAACTTCTTTAGCAAACTTTCTTTCAACAGCTCATACGAAACAACATTGTTTTCTGCCAAACTATGATAAAGCGTAAGAGCTGAACCTTCAAGTAATGCAGAGAGATATGTAACCCATAGATTTTCTGACCACCCTTAAGAACAGCATGGGTTTCGAACCTGAACAGATAACTATCAATGTCATCACTCTTTTCCTTAAAGGGAGGTAATTTGGGAAAGGTAGGACGAGGGGTGTTAGACCTGGGTGCACTAGCACTTTGACTGTCCTCGCCTGAAACTACTCCCTGACGAGAAAGTTCTAACTGGATTCTTTTAGTTTCCTCAACTTGTTCTAATCTTTTAGTTTCTTCAACTTGTCCTAATCTTTTAGTTTCCTGCTCCTCTTTTGCTCTTTTAGTTTCCTCTTCTGCCTGCTGTTGTGCTCGTTTAGTTTCCTCTTCTGCCTGCTGTTGTGCTCGTTTAGTTTCCTGCTCTTCCTGCATTTGTCTCACTCTGATTCTCTCTTCTCTTTCCGAATCTTGTCTAATACATTTATCAACATAGTCCAGTAAAAGCTGACCTTCCAGACCAAATGCCTTACCACATTGCAAATATTTTGTAAAAGCTCTATCTTCATCCTCAGAGGCCATAATAAAACACTAAGTCAGTGGACCAAATACAATGAAAAGAACGTTTAGACACTATGGCCACTGAAATATATTTCAAAGAGGGTTATTATGGTTTTTTCTTTCTCTTTTTTTTCCACACAAAATATATATATATTATATATATATATATATATATATCACACTTTAAAAGACTACGATTAATTTTAAAGGGAACGCAACGATCAGCAATAAATAGAAGCTTACGGGCTTGGGGAATGGAGAACGACAGCAACAACAGAAGCCTACGGGTTTGGGAAATGCAAATAATCAATGGCAGGCAAACAACAAATGCATGAATCAATAACAGCACCAACGAGGAAACAAATGCACAAATCAATCAACAATGAATAAACGAAACTCAATCACGAATGAATATGCATAAACCAATCAATAATCAATGCATATATGAAGACAATCTTGTTGGGTTTTTTTTTCTTTGGGAGGAAGGGGGGTTATCTTTTTAAAAATGGCCCAGGCAGCCAATCATACACACATTCATTCAAGAGAAAAGAATCCTCAGAATGCTAGAGAAGCAACACAATCCCCAAGTGAAAAAGATAGAAATAGAAAAATGAGAAGGTAACAAAAGAGAATCAAACCAAAACCCACAGAAGATAAAGAACTAGGCCCTCGTATCTCCAGAAACTATACAAAAGAGATACCCCGTTACGCTGGAGACGGGAAATTAAATCAACATGAAACAGTCATACAACAACACAAAACAATCAATGCACTCAAAAGAAAAGTCTGTCAACGTGTCCTAACTTAATAACTGGGCACACTATAAGGGGTCACAACAGAAATCCTAATCCTAACAATTTGGAAGGTTAATGCGAAAAAGTACATGGGGTCACCAGATGTTACGATGGAAGTGCGTGTGTGTGGAAGTCTGACTCACTCAGAATTATGGATGCATGCACGACTTTTTCTAATTCACATACACACACCCACTCATCCGAACATGGACAGCCAGGCAACAAAATAACACTTCTTTTTTATGCCGCCCGAGCCATCAAACAAAACACACAATTAAACATAGGTTGGTACACCCACCATTAGGTGTACATATACAACAAATGAATACAATTTTAATTATCAACTGCCGGGTCCAGCACTGATGACGACGACGGCAGCGACGAGGCAAGTCTGACACAAAGTCTCTTCCAAGCTGTGGTTCTCAATGAAGAAGGAGGGAAAGAAAAACTAACACGTTCGTGACGTCTCTGTCAGCAACACGGTGACAGTCTCACCCACGAGCTGTGGCTCAAACACCTAAGAGCTGTGGGTCAACACCAACCAAGAGCTGTGGCACACACACCACCTGTGGCTCAACACCAACCAAGAGCTGTGGCACACACACCACACACACAGCGACGGCCTCGGACGCAAGTCGCTGGCACAAAAGAAGGGGCGACGTCCTGGCTCACCAGCAGCGACGTCTCCAACCCACTGGCCCAACAGTGGTCGGTCACGGGCGCAGTGGCAGGTAGGGCAATTGTCGGCGCTCAGGCCAGCCTCTCAACACCAGCAGCAAACAGGTGGAGAACAGGGCATCAACACAGCTATGGCCCCGGCCCTAACCCGGTAGCAGCCAGTCCCCGTCAATCCAGGGAACACTATCAACCTGGGGGCAACTGACTGCTACTTGCAAACGGCTGAGTCCCTCATCGGCCTTCTGTGACTTGTATTGCCGGAATCACTACAGAGACTGCCTAACCGGTGCAACTCACCCGGCTTATAGCAATGCGCCGGTGAGTAGCAGTCAGCTAACTTTTGCAACCGGCTTCCAGACAACTACCTTCCGGTAAGCACGGTCGCACATGAAACTTTGTGACCGGATGAAAAACGGTCCGTCACAAGACACAAGGGGGAGGGGAAGGCGGGGAGGGAGGAGACACAAGGGGGAGAGGGGAAGGTGGGGCAGGAGGAGACACAAGGGGGAGAGGGGAAGGCAGGGCAGGAGACACAAGGGGGAGAGGGGAAGGTGGGACAGGAGGAGACACAAGGGGGAGAGGGAAGGTGGGGCAGGAGGGGGGACCCAGGGGGAGAGGGGAAGGTGGGGCAGGAGGAGACACAAGGGGAGAGGAGGGGAGGAGAGGGGGAGGGAAGGGGGCAGAGGAGACACAAGGGGGAGAGGGGAAGGCGGGGCAGGAGGAGACCCATGGGGGAGAGGAGGCAGGGGAGGGGGAGAGCGGGGCATGGAGAGAACAAAGAAGGGGAGAGGGACTGGTGGAGGGGGGGAGCGGCAAGAGCGGGGGAGGAGGGGGAAAGGGGAGAAAGGGAGCGGAATGGGGGGGGGGGGGGGCGGGGGGGGGAGAGAAAAGGGGGGCGAGGGTTTGTGCGAAGAGACGGAGAGATTCTGGGACAGGAGTAGGGTAACAAAGAGGGAGAGAAGGAAGTGAAAGAGAAAGGGGGTGGGGAGGGGGGGGGGGGGGACATGTAACTCGAAAGAGTGAGGCAGGGAGTGTAGGGAACTCCAGAAAAATAAACATAGACAGAATGAGAGAGAAAGGGGGGGGGGCGGGGGGGGGGGGGGGGGGGAGGGTTGTATCGAAGGTAGAACTGCATGCTCTCTTTAATCATGTGACTTTTTACGTCACTTGCTTGGCTGCATGTCAACAAACCGGCTGACCACCTTCTACGTTGTACCATTATCTTAATATTAAACTATTTTATTACACGAGCTGAAATGAGTTATATCTGATCTGAACGACAAGAGATATAACAGAATGGCGACGAGGATGGGATCAAGAAAAGCTAAGTAGAACTTTTATTAACTTTGATTTGTCGATCGTACTAGTAAACGTCCGTTAGTCCAATTTTCGTTTCGACTATCATGGCTTCATTACCAAGTTTTCCGGCGTTTTCTGTACATGTAGACGAACAATCCGTTGGGATGAGGTGGTCTAAATGGATAGCGAAGTTTGAAAACATGATGTGTGGACTGGACATAACGAACAATAAACGAAAGAAGGCTCTCTTGTTGCATTACCTAGGCGATGAACCATACGATATCTTTGATAGTTTTACTGATGGAGAAAAAGGAGCAGAGGACGCATACGACGTAGCCAAAACGTCACTACAAAACTATTTCACGCCCAAAAAATGTAGCCTAAAACGTCACTACAAAACTATTTCACGCCCAAAAAGAATGTAGCCAAAACGTCACTACAAAACTATTTCACGCCCAAAAAGAATGTAACCTAAAACGTCACTACAAAACTATTCAGCCCAAAAAGAATGTAGCCTATGAAACATTTCGTTTTCCACAAGCAGTACAGAGTGAAGGGGAGTCCATTGACACATTCCACACAAGACTGCGCACACTGGCCTCTTCCTGTGACTTTGGCGTCAACAAAGAAAGAGAATTGCTGACACAAATTATGCAAGGCTGTCAATCTGCGAAGCTGAGAAGAGCTGCACTCAGAGACGACATGACCCTAGCCAAACTACTGGATGAAGCTCGAGCCATCGAACTATCAGATATTAGGGCTGCAGAGATGGAGAAAATGTCAACAAGTACGAGTGCATTCAGTGCTCTTCAAATTGCTGGCAAGAAGAAACAGAAGAAACAGCCAAACTCCGTTCATTCCAGTGACAGAACTCAAGGCAGTCAGTCATTTCGTGGTCATAGCTCAAATCAAATAAATCGTCCATCACAAAACTATAACCATGACACAGAAAATGAGACTAGGTGCCGCAATTGTGGTGGAAACTTCCCTCATAGAGGCCCATGCCCAGCAAAAGGCAAAGAATGCAGAAAATATAACAAAGTTGGACATTTTGCCAAAGTGTGCAGGTCATCCCAGAGAGTAAGGCATGTCAACAACGACTATGAAAAAGAAACCGAAAGAGAAACACACAGAGAACCTGAGTCGTCTAATGATGAATCTGAATCTGCTTTCGTCATAGACAACAAGGTCAAGAAAATCAGAATGCCAACAGTCGATGCATACATCTATGATGTATCAACCCGATTCATCATTGACACTTGTGCTACTGTCAATATCATCAGCTTAAAATCTTACGACAAGATAGAATCAACACCTGCGCTGAGGAGACCATGTCCTACAATTTATGCATACGGATCGAAACAACCTCTTCCGGTCAAGGGTTTTCTTTCAACTACAATCACGTACAAGGACAGGCGAGCTCATGCAAAATTCTATGTAGTAGACACACCAGACCAAAACAGCAACCTTTTGAGTGCTGAGACAGCTCAGGCACTGAACATCATCCAATTTGCATTGTCGTCAAAATCTCAGACAATAAACATGCTTTATGAGTTTCCAATTTTGTTTGATGTACAAACGGGGAAAATCAAGAATACACAAATCAAACTACATATTGACACTGAAGTTCAGCCCATCAAGCAAACGCACCGATGCATTCCTTTTCATGTTCGAAAGGATGTGAAACGAGAACTCGAACGCCTCGAGCAGGCCGACATCATCGAGAAAGTAGAAGGACCAACACCCTGGGTGAGCCCCACAGTGATTGTTCCAAAGAAATCTGGTGGCGTCAGAGTATGTATAGATATGCGAGAAGCAAACAAGGCAATCAAGCGAGAAAAACATCCAATGCCAACAATCGACGATCTCATCGCAGATCTGAACGGATCAACCGTTTTCAGCACACTTGATCTCTCAAGCGCATATCATCAACTTGAACTGGCTCCTGAAAGTAGATACATAACAACGTTCTCTACACACAAGGGTCTTCGGAGATACAAACGGCTACTTTTTGGAGTCAATGCTGCCGCAGAGATTTTTCAGAATGCAATTTCAGAACTGCTAGCTGACATCCCCCATGCTAAAAACCTCAGCGACGACATTATCGTCCACGGAAAGAACCAAAAAGAACATGATGAGAGTCTGCGAAAAACACTCCAAAAGCTGCAAGACAGTGGTGCAAAACTGAACAAAGAAAAATGCCTCATCTCTGTCAAGGAACTGATATTCTATGGTCATGTGTTTGGTGAAAAAGGCGTATCAGCAGACCCAGAGAAAATCGCAACGATCATCAAGAGCAAACCACCAGCGAATGTCAGTGAGGTCAGATCGTTTCCTGGGATGACTCAGTACGTTTCGCGCTATATCCCAAACTACGCAACTATCACCGAACTTCTAAGAAACCTGACGAAGAAGGATGCTGTGTGGAAATGGGAAAAATCAGAACAGCAAGCATTTGATCAACTCAAACGAGCCCTCACCAGTGCCCATGTCATGTCATATTTTGACCAGAGCAAGCCAACTGAACTTCTCGTTGACGCAAGCCCAGTCGGTCTTGGGGCTATATTGACTCAAGATGGAAAGGTGATCTGTTATGCCAGCCGTGCTCTGACAGATGTAGAACAAAGATATTCTCAGACTGACAGAGAAATGCTCGCTGTTGTCTACAGTGTAGAGCATTTTCACCTCTATCCTTTTGGTGCCAACTTCACCGTCATCACAGATCACAAACCTTTACTTGGAATTATTTCAAACAGAAAACCGACAACAGCCAGAATAGAACGATGGCGTCTACGACTGATGCCATACAACATGACATTACAATACAGACCAGGACGAAATGAGCAAAATCCTGCTGACTTCATCAGCCGTCACCCATGCACAGTGCATGAATGCATGCTCACACTAAATGCATGTACTCATACATACATTGGATTTCGCAAAATAAAATTGTTCATGTTATACTTAATTTACTTATATTCTGTTTTCACTGCTGCTAAATTCCAAAGAAGTTTTAAAGCCTTATCGAGTGAACGACTTTACACATATTAATTTGAGTAGTGTTGAAAGGACAAAATAAGTGGAAAACAACACAACTGAGAATAGTCAACTCAGTATCTAGTTAACTTAATTTCATGCATGATGCATGTATTTGCTCAGTTGATTATTCTCAAAGCATTTTGAATCTTGAAGTTTCTATTCAAAGGTGGGGAGGAATGTTGTATCGAAGGTAGAACTGCATGCTCTCTCTTTAATCATGTGACTTTTTACGTCACTTGCTTGGCTGCATGTCAACAAACCGGCTGACCACCTTCCACGTTGTACCATTATCTTAATATTAAACTATTTTATTACACGAGCTGAAATGAGTTATATCTGATCTGAACGACAAGAGATATAACAGGGGGGAGGGGGGGGATGGGAGGGGAGGGGGTGGGCAAAGACGAGAGAGAGGGAGAAAGAGACAGAAAGAGGGACAGGTGGGGGGAGGGTGGGTGGGGGAGGTGGAGGAGTGGAGGGGAGGGGTGGGCAAAGACGAGAGAGGGAGAAAGAGACAGAAAGGGGACAGGTGGGGGGGGGGGGGGGAGAAGGAGAGAGGGAGAAAGAGACAGAAAGAGGGACAGGGGGAGGGGGAGGGGGTGGGCAAAGACGAGAGAGGGAGAAAGAGACAGACAGAGGGACAGGTGGAGGGGGGGGGGGATGGGAGGGGAGGGGGTGGGCAAAGACGAGAGAGGGAGAAAGAGACAGAAAGAGGGACACGTGGAGGGGGGGATGGGAGGGGAGGGGGTGGGCAAAGACGAGAGAGGGAGAAAGAGACAGACAGAGGGACAGGTGGAGGGGAGGGGTGGGAGGGGAGGGGGTGGGCAAAGACGAGAGAGGGAGAAAGAGACAGAAAGAGGGACAGGTGGAGGGGAGGGGGTGGGAGGGGAGGGGGTGGGCAAAGACGAGAGAGGGAGAAAGAGACAGACAGAGGGACAGGTGGGGGGGATGGGGGGAGGGTGGGCAAAGACGAGAGAGGGAGAAAGAGACAGACAGAGGGACAGTGGGGGGGGGGATGGGGGAGGGGTGGGCAAAGACGAGAGAGGGAGAAAGAGACAGAAAGAGGGACAGGTGGAGGGGAGGGGTGGCAAAGACGAGAGGGAGGAAAGAGACAGAAAGAGGGACAGGTGGGGGGAGGAGGTGGGCAAAGACGAGAGAGGAGAAAGAGACAGAAAGAGGGACAGGTGGAGGGGAGGGGTGGGGATGGGGAGGGAGGGGGGTGGGCAAAGACGAGAGAGGGAGAAAGAGACAGAAAGAGGGACAGGTGGAGGGGGGGGATGGGAGGGGAGGGGGTGGGCAAGACGAGAGAGGGAGAAAGAGACAGACAGAGGGACAGGTGGGGGGGGGGATGGGAGGGGAGGGGGTGGGCAAAGACGAGAGAGGGAGAAAGA
>JAMYXO010000055.1:102500-115000 GCA_033310375.1 Conus canariensis
GCGCCCCAGGACGTCCCAGGCGTGCTCGATCGGGTTAAAGTCGGGCGAGGACGCTGGCCAGTCAAGGCGGTTGACCTGCTGTTCCTCCTATGGGCATGTGTGTGTGTGTGTGTGTGTGTGTGTGTGTGTGTGTGTGTGTGTGTGTGTGTGTGTGTGTGTTTGTGAATGTGGGTGTGTGTGTGCGCATTGTCTATTATTGCTTTAATTGTTTATATATATGGAATTTGTAATGGGCCGCGTGCTCTGTTCAATAGAGAAGTGTGCACATAAAAATGTTCATTATTATTATTAAGAAGACGTTTACCACCCTGGCATGGTGGGGACGGGCATTGTCATCCTGGAGGATGGCGTCAGGGCCCAGGGCTTACAGGGCAGGCAGGACCAGAGGCTGAAGAATGTTGTCCCTGTACCCCACACCATGTTAGGTTGCCTTCAACTCGGTAAAGGGGGGTTCTGAAGTTCCTTCCTATGCCACCCCACACCATGATAGACCCCCTGCCATACCAGTCCCGTTCGATTACGTTGGCTTCTTGGTAGCGTTCCCCCATCCGCCTCCAGACACGTATGTGACCATCATGGAAGAGCTGAGCAAAAGGCGACTTGTCAGAAAACATCACCCAGGCCCAGTGCTGCCTCGTCCAGGCCACATGAGCTTCGGCGCAGGTCAGTCACGCCCTATGGTGAGCCGCTGTCAGCACACGTCAAACAGCTGGCCGTCTTGCTCGGAGGTTAACTTCTCTCAGGCAGTTCCGAACAGTTTGGTCAGAAATGTTGACGTTCGCTGCAGCACGTAGTTGTCGCCTGAGGTTGTTTGCAGTGGCAGTTCTTTGTCTCAGCGCCGTCAGAACCAGCAGTCTGTCCTGCTGTCTGGTGGTGGACCTAGGCCGGCCAGACCATCTTCGTTCAGCAGTACTACTGGTGGCGTTGAAGCAGTCACAAAGTCTTTGGATGACAGCATGATGCACTTGAAGGCAACGACCAACTTTTCTGACGCCTACACCTTCTTGAAGCCAAGCAACAGCCCTTCCCTGGTCAGTATCATTTAATCTCCGTCTTGGTGGCATGGTTAAAAACACTCCCAAAAGCGGCTTTTTTTATACCCACTGGTCAGCAAAACTGGTTGCCATGTGTTCAGTAGCGGCACGACTTGCACGTGCAATGCGGTTTGCAGTCAGCCCCACTCTGCTGCCTCAGCTATGCGCTCACAAACCGCGACCATGTTTTCGTGATTTCAGTGTTTCTTTTGTGAACTCGTTCAACCCACCAGACTCAGATTCAACTGAACACATGCTAAAACCAGTTTTGCACTGAAGCAGTTGTCACACTTTCTGTGCAAAAATTGGACAAAAGCTTTGAATTCTATACACTACGATGCGTTATCTAAACCATATGAAAAATGCAGGTGGCTCTTGAATTGTTTGAGCAGTATAGATGAACTGGATAAATATAACAGGGATCTGTAATTTTCCAGCGTGTGTAAGCTTGAACTCGCCTGATATATTAAACGTGAAAATTCTGCTAATTTTTTTTAGATTTCTTTCAAACAAAGGACACAACATACATAAAATCAGATGCTTATATTTTTTTAATTGCAGTTAGATGGTATTAACCCTAGAAATACTCTAAAACTAGTTCAAGAGCGATTAAGACTGACTCAAGTTAGTGTGGCTGCTCAGTTAGTGTCACAATAGTCCCTCTGAACCCTACAACAAAGGTCAGTTAGTGTCACAGTAGTCCCTCCAAGCCGTACAACCAAGAGTTAGCGTGGCTGGCTCAGTTAGTGTCACAATAGTCCCTCTGAACCCTACAACAAAGGTCAGTTAGTGTCACAGTAGTCCCTCCAAGCCGTACAACCAAGAGTTAGCGTGGCTGGCTCAGTTAGTGTCACAATAGTCCCTCTGAACCGTACAACGAAGGTCATTTAGTGTCACAATAATCCCTCTGAACCGTACAACGAAGGTCATTTAGTGTCACAATAGTCCCTCTGTGCCGTACAACCAAGAGTTAGTGTGGCTGGCTCAGTCAGTGTCACAATAGTCCCTCTGAACCGTACAACGAAGGTCATTTACTGTCACAATAGTCCCTCTGTGCCGTACAACCAAGAGTTAGTGTGACTGGCTCAGTCAGTGTCACAATAGTCCCTCTGAACCGTACAAGCAAGAGTCAGTTAGTGTCACAATAGTCCCTCTGTGCCGTACAACCAAGAGTTAGTGTGACTGGCTCAGTCAGTGTCACAATAGTCCCTCTGAACCGTACAACGAAGGTCAGTTAGTGTCACAATAGTCCCTCTGTGCCGTACAACCAAGAGTTAGTGTGACTGGCTCAGTCAGTGTCACAATAGTCCCTCTGAACCGTACAACGAAGGTCATTTAGTGTCACAATAGTCCCTCTGTGCCGTACAACCAAGAGTTAGTGTGACTGGCTCAGTCAGTGTCACAATAGTCCCTCTGAACCGTACAACCAAGGTCATTAGTGTCACAATAGTCCCTCTGAATGCCCTACAACCAAAGTTAGTGTGATGGTCAGTCAGTGTCACAGTAGTCCCTCTGAACCGTAAACCAAGGTCAGTTAGTGTCACAATAGTCCCTCTGAACCCTAAAACAAAGGTCAGTTAGTGTCACAGTAGTCCGTCTGTGCTGTACAACCAAGAGTGGCACAACAAGACTCCTCAGGCATGTCGAAATTCAGAACACACGTTTCAATTTCATGGGCAGAAGCCCGTGTTATGGAACAAGTAGTAACCTCCTCCCCCTCCCCCACTTCCACAAGCATGCACACAGACAGACACGGACACACACTTAGTAACCCTCCTCCCCCCTCCCCACTTCCACAAGCATGCACACAGACAGACACGGACACACACTTAGTAACCCTCCTCCCCCCTCCCCCACTTCCACAAGCATGCACACAGACAGACACGGACACACACTTAGTAACCTCCTCCCCCTCCCCCCCTTCACAAGCATGCACACAGACAGACACGGACACACACTTAGTAACCCTCCTCCCCCCTCCCCCACTTCCACAAGCATGCACACAGACAGACACGGACACACACTTGTGAAACAACTTCAATTTGTTGGACAGAATAACAGCTTTCGCTTGTGCAAAATCACAAAATTATCTTTGACACAAAAACAGCTTTCTCTTGTATAAAATATCAAGATTGTCTTGAACACAGAAGCAGCTTTCTCTTATGTAAAATATCAGCATGGTCTTGGACACGTTAACAAATTTGTTTTGTATAACATAACGACATTTTCTTGTGCTGCTTTTCTCTCTACACAGCAAGAGCTTTCTACTGAGCACGACAGATTTGAATCATGTGCAGTTACGGATTTCTACGGCACAAAATCATACCATTTTTTGTAGATTATAGCAGCACTCTCTAGAACACAATAAAGACATTCTTTTTATTCACGATCATCGGTTTGACTAGCATCTGTGGAAACACTCGCCACAATGCAATGATTACCGTTGTCAACTTTGGCTAAAAGGTTTCGATGTTAAGTTTTAATTGAAGTTAAATATCTGTGGGGAATGTGTGTTTTGGTGGGATCTTACCTGGAGGTGAGTATGCTTTGGACTCAATGGGTAATACTGAAACTATACAGTCGAATTCTATTCCCCTAGTGAATACGCTTCAGTGTTAGTTCATTTTTTTTAACATTGTAGGCGTCTATCTCTTGGGCTCAGCTTTCACGGAATTCACAAAAAAGCACATACTTACCAGCTTCTTGTGAACAATGTTCTGGGTTGAAGGCAGTTTTGTCCATATGATTACAGATGTACTATTCTGCCCGCTCGGTTCATGTATTTGTCAAATTCCATTGTTATGCATTGTTGTGCTTTTAACTGTTCTAGTTTTGTGCATGCATTTAGTACATTAAAAACGTGATGTTTTTTTCCATTGGGAAACCGTTTCAAAACATCGTCTTTAATTACACTCACCTTCACTGATGACTAAACAAAAGTCTCAAATCCTGTAATCCTTTAGGTGCTTCTCACATGCTGCCCTCAGATTGGGTGTTCCTTCTACACGGCAATGCCTGTGGTGGTGTTACGGATGGTGTGCGGTGCGTGTTTTGCTGTCTGACTCTCGCTCTCAAAAGTTTGGATGCGTGTAATAATTATTCCCTACGCACACCCACACCAAACGCACATGGATAGCCAGGCAACACACGAGTTAGATTTTTTTTTTAAATAATTATGCTGCCTGAACCATCAAACATACATTCATGTGAATTGGTACAAATCAATACATGTCACTACATAGCATATAGATCAAGATATCAATACATAGGAACTTCAATCATCAGATATCAGCATATCATATTACATATCTTGATATCACTCACAGATCTCGCCGGCGCCGTCCACAGTGTCTCACATATGCAGTCAACACACTCGGTTCCACAGTACCCAAGCCACAGTCTACAACACTAAAAGAAGACAAATAAGGATAACCAAGGTCCCCACATGATAAGCACAGCCGTTCACAAACACAAGCGATGAAGAAGAAGAAACAGGGTCTCCACACAACAAGCACATAATAAATCACGTCAAACTATCAGAAGAAGAACCGCAAATTCACAAGGCACAGTAATCCATAGCAGAAGAACCGCAGATTCACAAAGCACAGCAATCCACAGAAGAAGAACCGCAGATTCATAAAGCACAGTAATCCACAGAAGAACTGCAGATTCACAAGGCACAGCAACCAATATTGAATCCCCGGAGAACACGATTTCAGCAAAGTCCCATGGAACACAATAAACTTCGATTCCACGTATTGTTGATCTAAAACAAAAATTAATTAGCTTCTCCGTGTATTGATATTGCAATGTTCACATCAATAAATTCAGCCCACCGACACACATGAGGTGGTACAATTAGAGCACATAAATATTCTTGCAGGAGTTTTAAGTCACTCTCGGCGACACAGCATTCACAACATTTCTATAACAAATAAATTTCCTGGTACATATTTCGCTGGCACCGTCATCAGAAGTATCGCACATACACAGTGAACATCAACGTACTACTGACTTGAAAGTCAGCCTCTCCACATAGTAACACTACGGAGAAAACGACGATTAAAACAAAATAAAGTAGGCTGGACACCAAAGCCTCGGCCGTTAGTTCTTGCTCTCTTCTTCCGTCTAATAGGCCTATATTTATTTTCGTCATGTAGTTACCTATGTCATTTTAAGTTGACGTCATAATTTACGTTGACGTCACAATACTCCTCCTCCTCAAACAAAAAACAATGACCGAATTGTTTTTTGAAGAAGAAGTAAACAAACAGCAGAATACACGAACCCAGATATCACACATCGACTCGACGGAAAACGAAGCCGCTCACGGAAGCAGTTCGTGGAGTCCTTCCAGGGACTCCCACACAACAGAAGAACACAAGTTGTCGTCCCAACGAACTCTGAATCCCTTTGACATGCTAGCTTGTTGCTGACCTCACGGACAACCTCTCCATACCCACACGGGGTAGAGACGGCGGCTGGGCATGGGCTGCACCCCACACCCGGATGGCAATGCACATACGATGTCTACTGACCACTCGGTCAGCCTCTCCATATCCACACAGGGTAGAGACCACACATTTCTACTGACCACTCGGTCAGCCTCTCCATACCCCCACGGGGTAGAGACAATGGCTAAACATTCCCGCTCAATAGTATTGTACGCCTTCTCACGATTCAGCAACTTTCGACTAGCAAACACGACAGGGTGAAGAAAATCATCATTCTCCTGGAGCAATACAGCACCAAAACCAACAAAACTAGCATCAGTCCTGCGAATAAAAGGATTACCCAATCTAGGTAACAACACACAGGTGCAGAAGACAAGATTCCCCGAATCTTCCTCAAAGCTTCAGCACACTCAGGAGTCCAAGAAATAGACCTGAAATCAATACAGAAACGACACGTACAATCTTTCTTCCTGACGAACACAACTGGAGATGCATACGGACTATTCGATGGCTCAATGATACCAAGATCCAATATGATACCAATCTCTCTCTCAACAACCTCTTTCGCAGAAAAGGGGATTTCATAACATTTCTTTCTAACAGGGACATCTGTTGTAAGAGGGACCTGCAGTAGTACATCACCTGAGAAAGAACCTGACTTGGGAGTCGAAATATCCTGAAAAGCATCAAAGACTGCACGCAACTCCCTGGTACTTTTGTCAGACAAAGTACAATCAAACTGTACAGAACGAACATCTTCATCTGGCATTGAAGACGCCATCGGAACAGTTAAAGTGGGAATGGGTAAAGCGTCATCACACTCCTGGACGACACCAACATACAAACCACTTCACGAACAGTACAAACAGACTCCAGAGAGGGATCTACAGAAAGGCCAACTCCTGGAGAACACTCAAGAGAAACCTCTTCCTGCTCACAAGCCAAAGGTGCTATCTCTAACCAAGGCACTGAAGTACCCTGTGAAAGAACGACTGTCTGTACAACATCAGAAGTAGACATAGCAGACGCATCAGAAGACGCTAACTGAAAACAAGATTTCAGTGACTCGTCATCTTTCTGTTTCTGATCAAGATCAGAACGGGAAATGTTGAGATCATCAGGGATCTGACACAAAGGCTTTTTGTCCACATGTTTAGCTCTAGCCCTCGTAACGGCAGCTAAAGAGAAAGGTTCACCAGATACATCACTAAACTCAACGCTCACAGAAACTCCAGGTACATTACCCATAATGAGATCTGCGACAGGGCTATCCAGGACACAACAAGTCAAATCGCCCACAAAATAAGGACAACTGACTGAAACTGTAGCCAGTGGAAACTCATCCACACGACCACCAAAAGAAACACACTTCACTGTGGTTCCTAACATCTGACTGTCAGAAACTAACCCTTTGCGAACGCCACAAATGGTAGCACCAGTATCACGCAGAACAGAACTCAAAGTGCCATTCACAGAACCAGACTCCAAACGTAATTTGCCTGTGAACTCACCAGCTGCTAGACAAGCAAAAGGAGTACCAAGAACAGAGCAACAAGCACCGGAGTGTTTGCTGTCAGTTGAGTTCTTGACAACAGTGGAGTTACTAACTACAAAAGGACATTCATCTGGGTGGCTAAGGTTACAAATTCTACAGGGGTTTCTACCTGACTTCCATGGACACCTAGCAGCTACATGTCCTGTCTTTTTACACAAAAAACACACAATACTTGCAAACTGATCAGAAGCACTTTCTGGGGAACTCTTACTGCCAGAGGTATGACGGGCGCCACGACCACGATAACGGCTACCGCCAAAGTTATTTCCACGACTAGCTGAGTAACCAAAGCTCTGATGACCACAATAACACTCAGCTACCACCAAAGTTACCTCCACGATCATCCGAGGAACCAGAGTAGTGGCCACTGTTCTGAAAAGTAGAGTATCTGTTTCCTCTGTCAGACTGACCACAGTATGGAGTTCTACCAGACTGACCGGGATATGGATTTCTATCAAACTGACCAGGAGTTTTGTACCCAACAGAAGCAAAAATGTTTGCATCAGCTTTCCTAGAAAGCACCTTAGTGGGATGAGCATGTCTGTATGACTCTGCAGACTTGATCATATCATCAAAAGTTTTCACATCTTTTTCACACAAAAAAGTAGCCAAGTCCTTAGAGACACACTCCAAAAACTGCTCACGCAAGATAAGATCCACCAGACTTCAAAAGACTTATCATTTTTTGACAAAGAGACCCAACGGTCAAACAAACGTCTAAGTTCAACTGCAAAGGTCTCGAAAGGTTCATCTGAGCTAGGTTTAGCCTCACGAAAACGCTTACGAAAACCATCTGGAGTACACTGAAATTTTTTCAGCAAGCTCTCTTTCAAAAGCTCGTAAGACACAACATTATTTTCAGCGAGACTGTGATAGAGAGTTAAAGCGGAACCCTCAAGTAGTGCAGACAGGTGTGTAACCCACAAACTCTCAGACCATCCTAAGGACCGAGCATGGGTTTCAAAACGAAACAAGTAACTGTCTATATCATCAGTTCTTTCCTTGAAACGGGGCAACTTAGGAAAAGTAGGACGAGGGGCGTTAAACCTGGGAAAACCAGAACCCTGACTCTCACTGTCCTGTCCTGAGACCGCACTCTGCTGAGAAGTTATTTGTAACTGTATTCTTTTAGTTTCCTCTATCTCTTGCATTCTTTTTGTTTCCTCTTCCTCTTGCATTCTTTTTGTTCTTTGCATTCTTGCATTCTTTTTTTCCTCTTCCTCTTGCATTCTTTTTGTTCCTCTTGCATTCTTTTTGTTCCTCTTGTATTTGTATTTGTTCTGTTTTAGTTATCTCTTCTTCCTGCATTCTTTTCATTTTGATTCTTTCCTCTCTTTCCATATCTTGAGCAATGCATTTATCCACATAGGCCAACAGATCTTCGCCCTCCAGACCACATACTTTACCTCGTTGTAAATATTTAGCGAAAACTTTGTCCTCATCCATAGAGGACACAACAGGACTTTCTTCCTTAGCCTTTTGTGCCATAATGAAAATATGAAATAATGTCCTGTCAAACCCGAGACACATACTAGTGGATCAAATACAAACAATTGCTATCACAAGCAAAAAAGGTTTGAAACCCCTGTCCACTAAAATATATATATGAATTCCAGAGGATTTTTTTTTCAAACAAACATTAACGACAATCACTCTTAAAAAGACTAAGTATTATCAAACCCAACCAACAAAAGATAGAGATAAACAATGAAACAGGATTTCAGGGATATGGGGAGAAAGAAAAACACAATCGATAATCAATACCAAATTTTCAGCAACAAGTATAAATCAAGCAATGACATGAGAGTAATAACGAATATAATCAATGTATTGTTGTTGTTATTTTATTTTATTTATTTTATTTATTTTATTTTTATTTTATTTTATTTTAACACACTAAGCATTCAAAATGAAACAACTAATAACTTTTTTTTTAAACTGGTTCAGGGCAGCCATCACACACTCATTCATTCAAGAGAAAAGAACCCTAAGAATGCTGAAGAAGCAACACAATCCCCAAGTAAAGATAGAAACAGAAATAATCAAAGAGATAACTGAAGATAATGAAAATAAAGCCCACAAAGGAAGGAAGAACTAGGAACTAGGCCCTCGTATCTCCAGAAACTATACAGAAGGAGATACCCGTTACGCTGGAGACGGGAAAGAAAGTAGACAAAACAGTCATAAAACAAAACAATAAAACACAACTCAATTGTTCAAAAGAAAAGTCTGTGAACGTGACCTATTACTTCTAATTGGGCAATTATAGGTGTACAAAAACAAATCCTACCACTAAGGCGATTTTTAATTCAATAGCAAAAGAAATTTAACTACGGGGTCACCAGATGTTACGGATGGTGTGCGGTGCGTGTTTTGCTGACTCTCGCTCTCAAAAGTTTGGATGCGTGTAATAATTATTCCCTACGCACACCCACACCAAACGCACATGGATAGCCAGGCAACACACGAGTTAGATTTTTTTTTTTTTTTAATTATGCTGCCTGAACCATCAAGCATACATTCATGTGAATTGGTACAAATCAATACATGTCACTACATAGCATATAGATCAAGATATCAATACATAGGAACTTCAATCATCAGATATCAGCATATCATATTACATATCTTGATATCACTCACAGATCTCGCCGGCGCCGTCCACAGTGTCTCACATATGCAGTCAACACACTCGATTCCACAGTACCCAAGCCACAGTCTACAACACTAAAAGAAGACAAATAAGGATAACCAAGGTCCCCACATGATAAGCACAGCCGTTCACAAACACAAGCGATGAAGAAGAAGAAACAGGGTCTCCACACAACAAGCACAATAAATCACGTCAAACTATCAGAAGAAGAACCGCAAATTCACAAGGCACAGTAATCCATAGCAGAAGAACCGCAGATTCACAAAGCACAGCAACCCACAGAAGAAGAACCGCAGATTCATAAAGCACAGTAATCCACAGAAGAACTGCAAATTCACAAGGCACAGCAACCAATATTGAATCCCCGGAGAACACGATTTCAGCAAAGTCCCATGGAACACAATAAACTTCGATTCCACGTATTGTTGATCTAAAACAAAAATTAATTAGCTTCTCCGTGTATTGATATTACAATGTTCACATCAATAAATTCAGCCCACCGACACACATGAGGTGGTACAATTAGAGCACATAAATATTCTTGCAGGAGTTTTAAGTCACTCTCGGCGACACAGCATTCACAACATTTCTATAACAAATAAATTTCCTGGTACATATTTCGCTGGTACCGTCATCAGAAGTATCGCACATACACAGTGAACATCAACGTACTACTGACTTGAAAGTCAGCCTCTCCACATAGTAACACTACGGAGAAAACGACGATTAAAACAAAATAAAGTAGGCTGGACACCAAAGCCTCGGCCGTTAGTTCTTGCTCTCTTCTTCCGTCTAATATATTTATTTTCGTCATGTAGTTACCTATGTCATTTTAGTTGACGTCATATTCGTGAGTCAAGGTGGTATGTCAAAGTCAAAGGTTGATTTTGTTGGAGACACTCGGGATGGCGTTGCGCCATTCTGAGAAAGCCATAGTTTGCATTTACTCAGTTTACTTTAATGACAGTAAACTACACGTTGAGGGACTTTTCACACTGGTTACGGCAGCTAAACAGCCTTCTGAGGGAACCATTTCTTCACACTGGTTACGGCAGCTAAACAGCACGCCATTCTGAGGGAACCATTTCTTCACACTGGTTACGGCAGCTAAACAGCACGCCATTCTGAAGGCACTCATTTCTTCACACTGGTTACGGCAGCTAAACAGCACGCCATCAGTTTCTTCACACTGGTTACGGCAGCTAACAGCACGCCATTCTGAAGGAACCATTTCTTCACACTGGTTACGGCAGCTAAACAGCACGCCATTCTGAGGGAACTATTTCTTCACACTGGTTACGGCAGCTAACAGCACGCCATTCTGAAGGAACCATTTCTTCACACTGGTTACGGCAGCTAAACAGCACGCCATCTAACCATTTCTTCACACTGGTTACGCAGCTATACAGCACGCCACTACCATTTCTTCACACTGTTACGGCAGCTATACAGCACGCCATTCTGAAGGAACCATTTCTTCACACTGGTTACGACAGCTAAACAGCACGCCATTCTGAGGGAACATTTCTTCACACTGGTTACGGCAGCTATACAGCACGCCGTTCTGAAGGAACCATTTCTTCACACTGGTTACGGCAGCTAAACAGCACGCCATTCTAAAGAACTATTTCTTCACACTGGTTACGGCAGCTATACAGCACGCCATTCTGAAGGAACTATTTCTTCACACTGGTTACGACAGCTATACAGCACGCCATTCTGGAGGAACCATTTCTTCACACTGGTTACGGCAGCTATACAGCACGCAGTTGTGAAGGAACCATTTCTTCACACTAGTTACAGCAGCTAAACAGCACGCCATTCTGAAGGAACCATTTCTTCACACTGGTTACGGCAGCTATACAGCACGCAGTTGTGAAGGAACCATTTCTTCACACTGGTTACGGCAGCAATACAGCACGCACTTGTGAAGGAACTATTTCTTCACACTGGTTACGGCAGCTAAACAACAGGCCCCCATTCTGCGGGAACCATTTCTTCACACTGGTTACACAGCTATTGTCGTCAGACAGGGGCTGTACAGGATGTTATGTCCTACGTATTGGATCAGAACAAATGTTACGAAGTGGACAGCAGTGGTACGTCAGGTCTGGTGGCTTTCCTGGTGGTGACTGGACATTTGTTGCTCCCTGCAAACTGCTGGTACTGAGGCTGAGACATGGCGAACCTGTGTATAGACTGAGTGTAAGCAAGTTGAACAGAGTAGCCTGACAGTAATGCCAGTTTAGGATGATGAAACCCGAGACAGATAGAAGGACATTTCTCAGAAGAATAGGCAGACCTTAAGCCGGAAAGATGCCTGTCTGAACTGATCTTGAATATCAAATTGCTGACAGGCAGACACGTTCAACACGGATCTTCAATATCAACCTACTAATAGAGAGACACGTTCAACACGGATCTTGAATATCAAACTGTTAATAGAGAGACACGTTCAACACGGATCTTGAATATCAAACTGTTAATAGAGAGACACGTTCAACACGGATCTTGAATATCAAATTGCTGACAGACAGACACGTTCAATACGGATCTTGAATATCAAACTACTAATAGAGAGACACGTTCAACACGGATCTTGAATATCAAACTGCTAATAGGGAGCGAATTCAACACAGATCTTGAATATCAAACTGCACACATAGAGACACGTTCAACACGGATCTTGAACATTAAACTGCTAATAGAGAGGACCTATTCAACACGGATCTTGAATATCAAACTGCACACATAGAGACACGCTCAACACGGATCTTCAATATCAAACTACCAGCAGAGAGACA
>JAMYXO010000055.1:120000-127190 GCA_033310375.1 Conus canariensis
GGTCCACATGTTCTACCTGGTGGTGTTGGTCCACATGTTCTACCTGGTGGTGTTGGTCCACATGTTCTACCTGGTGGTGTTGGTCCACATGTTCTACCTGGTGGTGTTGGTCCACATGTTCTACCTGGTGGTATTGGTCCACATGTTCTACCTGGTGGTGTTGGTCCACATGTTCTACCTGGTGGTGTTGGTCCACATGTTCTACCTGGTGGTGTTGGTCCGCATGTTCTACCTGGTGGTGTTGGTCCACATGTTCTACCTGGTGGTGTTGGTCCACATGTCTACCTGGTGGTGTTGGTCCGCCATGTTCTACCTGGTGGTGTTGGTCCACATGTTCTACCTGTGGTGTTGGTCCATGTTCTACCTGGTGGTGTTGGTCACATGTCTACCTGGTGGTATTGGTCCATGTTCTACCTGGGGTGTTGGTCCACATGTTCTACCTGGTGGTATTGGTCCGCAATGTTCTACTGGTGGTGTTGGTCCACATGTATCTACTGTGTGTTGCGTCACATGTTCACCTGTAGTGTTGGCCACACATGTTCTACCTGGTGGTATTGTCCACATGTTCACCGTGCTAGGCACAGAACCACAGTGGACGGTAATTCAGTCCACACACACACTAGTATGCAAGCAGCCAGCACAGAAACACAGTGACGGTAATTCAGTCCACACACACATAGTATGCAAGCAGCCAGCACAGAAACACAGTGACGGTAATTCAGTCCACACACACACTAGTATGCAAGCAGCCAGCACAGAAACACAGTGACGGTAATTCAGTCCACACACACACACTAGTATGCAAGCAGCCAGCACAGAAACACAGTGACGGCAATTCAGTCCACACACACACTAGTATGCAAGCAGCCAGCACAGAAACACAGTGACGGTAATTCAGTCCACACACACACTAGCATGCAAGCAGCCAGCAAGAAAACACAGTGACGGTAATTCAGTCCACACACAACACACACATCACTAGTATGCAAGCAGCCAGCACAGAAACACAGTGACGGTAATTCAGTCCACACACACACTAGTATGCAAGCAGCCAGCACAGAAACACAGTGACGGTAATTCAGTCCACACACACACACTAGCATGCAAGCAGCCAGCACAGAAACACAGTGACGGTAATTCAGTCCAACACACACACTAGCATGCAAGCAGCCAGCACAGAAAACACAGTGACGGTAATTCAGTCCACACACACACATAGCATGCAAGCAGCCAGCAACAAAACACAGTGACGGTAATTCAGTCCACACACACACTAGTATGCAAGCAGCCAGCACAGAAACACAGTGACGGTAATTCAGTCCACACACACACACTAGTATGAAGCAGCCAGCACAGAAACACAGTGACGGAATTCAGTCACACACACACTAGTATGAAGCAGCCAGCACAGAAACACAGTGACGGTAATTCAGTCCACACACACACATAGTATGCAAGCAGCCAGCACAGAAACACAGTGACGGTAATTCAGTCCACACACACACTAGCATGCAAGCAGCCAGCACAGAAACACAGTGACGGTAATTCAGTCCCACAACACACACTAGCATGCAAGCAGCCAGCACAGAAACACAGTGACGGTAATTCTCCACACACACACAACACCCACAGAACACAGTGAGTATCATCCACACACACTAGATGCAAGCAGCCAGCAAACACATACGAATCAGTCCACCTTGCAGACCAGCACAGAACCAGACGTAATCATCCACCACATACAGCAGCAGCACAGAACACAGTGACGGTATTCATCCACACCAGATCAGCAGCACAACACATGCGATCAGTCCACACAACACTAGACAAGCACCACACGAACACAGTGACGATCACCACACACACACACACACACAGAACACAGTGACGGTAATTCAGCAACACACTAGGCAAGCACCACAGAACACATGTAATTCTCCACACACCAGATGCACAGCCACACAAAAGGACGGTATTCATCCACACACACATCCGCCACAGAACCGTGACGTATTTCCACACACATAATCAGCACCAACAGAAAACAGTGCGTAATCAGTCCACACACTAATCACACCCGAACCAGACGAATCATCAACACACACTAATCAACAGCAGCACAGAACACAGTACGTAATCATCAAACCACTAGTCAGCAGCCGCACAAACACACTAATCGTCAACACACAGATCAAGCACACAAAACTGAGTATATCACCACACATAGATCAAGCGCCAGCAAACCAGTGCGTATCTCCCACACTAACACACAGAAGCACACACACCACACCACACATGACATTCACAAACACCTAACAGCACCACAGACAGTGACGTTCCCACACACACATAATGCAAGCAGCCAGCACAGAAACACAGTGACGGTAATTCAGTCCACACACACTAGATCAAGCACAGCACAGAAACACAGTGACGGTAATTCAGTCCACACACACACATAATGCAGCAGCCAGCACAGAACACAGTGACGGTAATTCAGTCCCACACACACTAGATGCAAGCAGCCAGCACAGAAACCAGTGACGGTAATTCAGTCCACACACCATAGATGCAAGCACCAGCACAGAAACACAGTGACGGTATTCAGTCCACACACCTAGATGCAGCAGCAGCACAGAAACACAGTGACGGTAATCAGTCCCACACACACTAGATGCAAGCAGCAGCAAGAAACACGTGACGTAATTCATCCACACACACACAGTATGCAAGCAGCAGCACAGAACACAGTGACGGTAATTCAGTCCACACACAACAGATGCAAGCAGCAGCACGAACACGTACGGTAATTCGTCCACACACACACTAGTATGCAGCAGCCACACAGAAACACAGTGAGTAATCAGTCCACACACACTAGTAGCAAGCAGCAGACAGAAAACAGTGACGGTAATCAGTCCACACACACACACTAGATGCAAGCACCAGCACAGAACACAGTGACGGTATTCGTCCACACACACACTAGATGCAAGCAGCCGCACAGAAACACAGTGACGTATTCAGCCAACCACCACGTTGAGCACAAGAAACATGACTATCTCCAACACTAAGCAAGCAACAAAACACATGACGTAATCAGTCCACACACACACACATAGTATGCAAGCAGCCAGCACAGAAACACAGTGACGGTAATTCAGTCCACACACACACTAGTATGCAAGCAGCCAGCACAGAAACACAGTGACGGTAATTCAGTCCACCACACACACATAGTATGCAAGCAGCCAGCACAGAAACACAGTGACGGTAATTCAGTCCACACACACACTAGTATGCAAGCAGCCAGCACAGAAACACAGTGACGGTAATTCAGTCCACACACACACTAGTATGCAAGCAGCCAGCACAGAAACACAGTGACGGTAATTCAGTCCACACACACCACTAGAGCAGCAGCCAGCACAAACAAGTGACGTATTCAGTCCACACACACACCACTAATGCACACCAGCAGAAACACAGTGACGGTAATTCAGTCACACACACTAGATGCAAGCAGCCACACAGAAACACAGTGACGGTAATTCAGTCCACACACACACATAGAGCAAGCAGCAGCACAGAAACACAGTGACGTAATTCAGTCCACACACCACTAGTGCAAGCAGCAGCACAGAAACACAGTGACGGTAATTCAGTCCACACACACACTAGCATGCAAGCAGCCAGCACAGAAACACAGTGACGGTAATTCAGTCCACACACACCAGTGCAGCAGCCAGCACGAAACACAGTGACGGTAATTCAGTCCACACACCCACTAGATGCAAGCACCAGACAGAAACACAGTGACGTAATTCAGTCCACACACACTAGAGCAAGCGCCAGCAAAAACCAGTGACGTAATTCATCCACACACACACTATATCAAGCACCAGCACAGAAACACAGTGACGTAATTCAGTCCACACACACCTAGATGCAAGCACAGCACAGAAACACAGTGACGTAATTCAGTCCACACACACTAGATGCAGCAGCCAGCACAGAAACACAGTGACGGTAATTCAGTCACACACACACTAGATCAAGCAGCCAGCAAGAAACACAGTGACGGTAATTCAGTCCACACACAACTAGATGCAAGCAGCCAGCAAGAAACACATGACGTATTCATCCACCACCACTAGATGCAAGCAGCCACACAGAAACACAGTGACGTAATTCATCCACACACACACTAGTATGCAAGCAGCCAGCACAGAAACACAGTGACGGTAATTCAGTCACACACCACACTAGTATGCAAGCAGCCAGCACAGAAACACAGTGACGTAATTCATCCACACACACACTAGATGCAGCAGCAGCACAGAAACACATGACGGTAATTCAGTCCACACACACACATATGCAAGCAGCCACACAGAAACACAGTGACGTAATTCATCCACACACACACTAGATGAAGCACCAGCACAGAAACACTGACGGAATTCATCCACACCACACTAGTCAGCACCACACAGAAACACAGTGACGGTAATTCAGTCCCACACCACAGAGCAACACCAGCACAGAAACACAGTGACGGTAATCACCACCACACACTAGATGCAAGCAGCCACACAGAAACACAGTGACGAATTCATCCACACACACTAGATGCAAGCAGCCAGCACAAAACACAGTGACGGTAATTCAGTCACACACACACTAGATGCAAGCAGCCAGCACAGAAACACAGTGACGTAATTCATCCACACACACACTAGATGCAACACCAGCACAGAAACACAGTGACGGTAATTCAGTCCACACCCACTAGCAAGCAGCCACACAGAAACACAGTGACGTAATTCAGTCCACACACACACTAGAGCAAGCAGCCAGCACAGAAACACAGTGACGTAATCAGTCCACAACACAACACTAGATGCAAGCAGCCAGCACAGAAACACAGTGACGGTAATTCATCCACACACACACAAGATGCAAGCAGCCAGCACAGAAACACAGTGACGTAATCATCCACACACACACTAGATGCAAGCAGCCAGCACAAAACACAGTGACGTAATTCAGTCCACACACACTAGTATCAAGCACAGCACAGAAACAGTGACGGTAATTCAGTCACACACACACCAATGCAAGCACCAACAGAAACACAGTGACGATTCATCCCACAACACTATGCAAGCGCCAGCACAGAAACACTGACGGTATTCATCCACACACACACTAGTATGCAAGCAGCAGCACAGAACACGTGACGGTAATTCATCACCACACCAATGCATCAAGCGCACAGAAACACAGTGACGGTATTCAGTCCACACCACACACTAGTATGCAAGCAGCCACACAGAAACACAGTGACGTAATTCAGTCCCACACACACTAATGCAACAGCAGCACAGAAACACAGTGACGGTATTCATCCAAACACAATAGATGCAAGCAGCCAGCAAGAACACAGTGACGGTAATTCAGTCCACACACACACTAGAGCAAGCAGCCAGCACAGAACACAGTGACGGAATTCATCACACCACACACTATATGCAACACCAGACAGAAAACATGACGGTATTCAGTCCACAACACACTAATGCAAGCAGCCAGACAAACACAGTGACGGTAATTCACCACACCACACACTAGATGCAGCACAGCACAGAAACACAGTGACGGTAATTCAGTCCACACACACTAACAAGCAGCAGCACAGAACACAGTGACGGTATTCAGTCCACACCACACTAGTATGCAAGCAGCAGCCACAAGAAACACATGACGGTAATTCAGTCCACACCACATAGAGCAGCAGCCAGCACGAAACACAGTGACGAATCATCACACACACACACTAGCATGCAAGCAGCCAGCACAGAAACACAGTGACGGTAATTCAGTCCCACACACACACTAGATGCAAGCAGCCAGCACAGAAACACAGTGACGGTAATTCAGTCCACACACACACTAGTATGCAAGCAGCCAGCACAGAAACACAGTGACGGTAATTCAGTCCACACACACACTAGATGCAAGCAGCCAGCACAGAAACACAGTGACGGTAATTCAGTCCACACACACACTAGATGCAAGCAGCCAGCACAGAAACACAGTGACGGTAATTCAGTCCACACACACACACACTAGTATGCAAGCACCAGCACAGAAACACAGTGACGGTAATTCAGTCCACACCACACACACTAGATGCAAGCAGCCAGCACAGAAACACAGTGACGGTAATTCAGTCCACACACACACCACTAGTATGCAAGCAGCAGCACAGAACAGCAAACACAACCATAGATGCACGCCGAAATCACATCTAATCGTCCACACACCACACTAGCATGCAAGCAGCCACACAGAAACACAGTGACGGTAATTCAGTCCACACCACACACACTAGTATGCAAGCAGCCAGCACAGAAACACAGTGACGGTAATTCAGTCCACACACACACTAGCATGCAAGCAGCCAGCACAAAACACAGTGACGGTAATTCAGTCCACACACACACTAGCATGCAAGCAGCCAGCACAGAAACACAGTGACGGTAATTCAGTCCACACACACACTAGTATGCAAGCAGCCAGCACAGAAACACAGTGACGGTAATTCAGTCCACACACACACTAGTATGCAAGCAGCCAGCACAGAAACACAGTGACGGTAATTCAGTCCACACACACACATAGATGCAAGCAGCCAGCACAGAAACACAGTGACGGTAATTCAGTCCACACACACACTAGCATGCAAGCAGCCAGCACAGAAACACAGTGACGGTAATTCAGTCCACACACACACTAGCATGCAAGCAGCCAGCACAGAAAACACAGTGACGGTAATTCAGTCCACACACACACTAGTATGCAAGCAGCCAGCACAGAAACACAGTGACGGTAATTCAGTCCACACACACACATACATGCAAGCAGCCAGCACAGAAACACAGTGACGGTAATTCAGTCCACACACACACACTAGCATGCAAGCAGCAGCCAGCACAGAAACACAGTGACGGTAATTCAGTCCACACACACAACACTAGTATGCAAGCAGCCAGCACAGAAACACAGTGACGGTAATTCAGTCCACACACACACTAGTTGCAAGCAGCCAGCACAGAAAACACAGTGACGGTAATTCAGTCCACACAACACACTAGTATGCAAGCAGCCAGCACAGAAACACAGTG